>JACXGI010003358.1:35301-48843 GCA_016801175.1 Esox masquinongy | reverse complement strand
TCATATGGAGCTGCAGTCGAAGACGGGGTCCTGATCTGACAGGTGCAGTCTGGAAGAGTGACAGGAAGGAGGGGGATGATAAATAGTGACAGGAAGGGGCTCACTGCTGCCTGAGGGGATGGATGATCTACTGGGATTACAGACAGCTAACCTCAGCCAAGTATCACACTTATTATCATCATCTGGGGTGTGTTCATTAGCCACCAAATGGAGAACAAGAAATTGACTGAAACAGAAAAGGTATACATGAACTATTAAAAAAGTTACAAAACATTCTCTAAAAAGGAGCCAATCTATGTCGTAGAATTTATTCCTAGTTAAATGACAAACTAAAACCAATATTATTTCTGCACATCAAACTTACAAATTAGTATATTAATTATTCATACATTGCTCATTGTATGAGAATGTGTAATACTGTAAAAGGCTCTGGGATTCCCGAAAGTGCATGTTCAGTCGTTTAAGTTACTCGCTCTTAGACCTTGAAGCAGTTGTTTTCTTCGATTCCACAAGGCCTGCGGTGTGACTTTTACATTGGTGCTGTGACCCGGATAACTTAGTTGAACTCTGCCCAGCTACTGGAGTTGCTGTGGACAGGGGATCGCTGGTTTGAGCGCTGCGTCATGCGACCGGAGCGAGACTGTTAGACATGCATAAAAATACATACATTGACAGACAAACAGACAGTGCCTGGTGGTTTGAGTAAATTTAAATCCATGTAGTCATTTTAGTCGTCAATTACTTTTTCTCCACGTAGTTGTGTAGTAACCAACTGAAATTGAAGACTTAATTTTTACAAATATGAAATGAAATATAAGCGAAGTAAACAACATTTTCCTTTCTTTTTAAACATGAGATCTGCCTAATTTTCACTGGAAACATTATTTTTGTGTATGATTGGTTACATTACACATTATGTTAATGACCCAAATTGATCTGTTCTTGCAATTTATGCCTGTCATTACTTTTTGCAAGTTAATTTAGTAAATTGTAATTTCTTTGAGCATCTTAGTTTAATTTACATTTTTTCATTATGATGTAATTGGTCGACTATCTTTCAAAGTAACTTCCCCTGATGTGCAGACGTTTACTTTGCTGAATTTCCTATAGAAATGCAGACAACAAAGTTGACTGGCCTCAAAAACTCCTATTTTTCCTAATCCTAAATCTTGAGAAGCATACATTGACAGACAAACAGACAGTGCCTGGTGGTTTGAGTAAATTTAAATCCATGTAGTCATTTTAGTCGTCAATTACTTTTTCTCCACGTAGTTGTGTAGTAACCAACTGAAATTGAAGACTTAATTTTTACAAATATGAAATGAAATATAAGCGAAGTAAACAACATTTTCCTTTCTTTTTAAACATGAGATCTGCCTAATTTTCACTGGAAACATTATTTTTGTGTATGATTGGTTACATTACACATTATGTTAATGACCCAAATTGATCTGTTCTTGCAATTTATGCCTGTCATTACTTTTTGTAAGTTAATTTAGTAAATTGTAATTTCTTTGAGCATCTTAGTTTAATTTACATTTTTTCATTATGATGTAATTGGTCGACTATCTTTCAAAGTAACTTCCCCTGATGTGCAGACGTTTACTTTGCTGAATTTCCTATAGAAATGCAGACAACAAAGTTGACTGGCCTCAAAAACTCCTATTTTTCCTAATCCTAAATCTTGAGAAGCATTCACTTTCTGCACATTCATTGTGTTATATACTTAAAATATATATATATTTTTTAGCACAACAACCACACAAAATTGAACCCTTCAAAACCTAACACCAATTGTAAGTTTTGCACTAAATCTAACACCTAAACAAAAAATAACTTTTCACAAAATGGATACAGGACAATGTCCCCATCAGTCAAATTTTTCTGAATTAACCACATCAGCAGATTTTTGTCACTGTTATACAGTTTAGTCAGAAACAGACAAACACACCTTCAAAATGTGGCCAAAAAAATCAGTTTGGGAAGGTACAATCACAATGCTAGAGCACAACCTACATAAACCCACTCCCCCATCAACATGTGTCAAAAGTGTGATCTCAATTAGACGAGGAGGTTCAGGGTCAGATCACAGCACAGTGGGGGGAGGTTATCACCATTCCTCTCTCAGACATGATTGCACCCTGGAGAAACATCCATTGTGAAACCATTCTGGTAGGTGTTGTTAAAATAGCTTAAGTGTGGTGATACTGTTAGTTGCTGACCTTTCTCTTTCTTCATTCATAAGCTCTTATTTTGGCCCAGCACTTGTGTGAATGTTGTAGAATCTCTCTGTCACTCTCTCAGTTCTGTGAGAACTCTGGCTTTCTCTCTGTTCAGCCTCAAAGCTGCTTTCCTCTGACACCTCCACCTAGCAGTCAGGGCTCTCCCTGTCACCCCACTGTGCTCCAGGTCAGTACTGCCAGCCCTACCAATGGAGGAAACCTTCTCCAGGGCATGGCTTTCCTCTCCCAAGGATCCTGGCTCTGTCCCTGGGAAACAGTGAGATGTGCCAAGCCTTTATTGTAGATGTGGTGGTAAAGCATGCTGTCTGTGTGGTTCACTGTCAGCCTAGCAACAATGACGCCTATTGGGGATGAGTTTATTGAATTGGACTGGATTGAACTGTGCACTGTGAGAAATTACTCTAATTAAGGGCTCCACAAAGCACGTGTTAAGGCACAGACAAACATTCAGGACACAGTGGACAGGTTATATCCATAAGAGTCAATCATGGGTAATTTTTGTTTGGTACTAAATAAATTAACATAAACTGAAACAGAGGGTCTATTTGGAATTAGAAATTGCAATACCGTGTCTACGGGTGTCCTTGTGAGAGATGTCAGGATGCAAGCCCATGACCTCACACAGAAGAATAATCACTAGGACAGGATGCAGGTGCATAAGGCTAGAAGGACAGGAAAAGAGCAGATAATAAGAATGAAACAATGTGTGTGTGTGTGTGTGTCTCTCACACACATATACACACACATTTAAGGCATCTCTTTCCTTTTCGGGAAACAGAATTATTAAGAACCTGACTGTAACCTTAACCCCAAAAACCTAACTTACTCCTAACCCTTAACCTATCAATTAACACTTAACCCCCTAACTCTAATTTTAAACCATGACCTAAATTGTAACCTCTTTAAACCCAACCCCTTTGTGTTCCCCATGAGGTCAAACCTTCTTATTTTACTATACTTTTCCAGCCCACACAAGGACAATAAAACATTCGCACACGCAAAACAAACAGTATTTCCTGCCCTTCGTTTGTATGTAACTGCAGGTGAAATGTGTCGACTTGCTGATTGAGGTAATTAACGTAGTCCAGGCTACAGTGCAGTGTAAGGAAAGGGATTATCCTGACCTCATCTGTCTGTGCAGCTCCACCCCATCCTACAGGCCTTAATGCTGTGGCCACTTAAGCTCTCCGGCTGTTGCTGTTCTGCAGAGAGAGGGGTTGTAACCTTTAGAGCACTAGGGGAGGCCTGCCCTCTAATGCAAATGGCATATGCTAAAGTTCAGCTGTGTGACCTTGTTAAGTCTGAATCCATTCAGAATTGAGCTCTTCATACAACTTTCCCAACAAATCACAAAGATGGGGCTTAATAATAATAAAAATGAAAAAGATTAATTGCCTCAATAACATGACAGAGGCAGACACAATTGGGTTGCTGATTGGTTGAACATTTTAGCCACATCCGGTCAGTGGTTGTAATCTTGTAGCTTTTAGTAAAATGTGAACACACTCCTGGAGGCCAGCAGATCAATGACAAAAATAATAAATGAATAGTCCCATGTCTTCCTCTGATGACTGTTGAGACCTGGTTGACATCTGGCCAACGTTACACACACGGACGTTCACTTAGCTATCTAAATGAGGACGCCAAAGGTGATTGCCCTTAAATCCTTTAACTAATCCTAAACCTTACCCTAACCTTAACTTCAACCTAACATTCACTTCAAAAACGTAACAGTTATGCCTAACTTAATCTAACCCTAATGGCATTAGTCGAATTATCCTGATTTAACTACAGCTTGGGGTCATTTTATTCCCCATTATATAGTTAAGTCAGAAACAAACACACATGTACACACACACTTACTCCGCTATCTAAAACACCTGTTGCCAATTGACCTAACTAGTCCACCAGGGTTTTTTTGAATTACGTTCCCTGGTAACTATTGTAAAAACCGCGATTACGTTCTATGCCAACATATCTAGTTGCCATTACGTCGGTAAAGAACCGACGTAATGCCTATGACTATGACTGAGTGCTTAAACTTAACCACACTGTTAGCCTTACAGCTTTTATAGCTTCCTCATGGAATCTACTACGGAATCTACCAGTTATGTTTTTATTTTATTTTTATTCTATTTCTATTTTCTTATTCTATGTTTTATTATTATAGTGTTTTATTGTTTTATTATGGTGTTTTTTTTTATTCTATTGTATTTTTATATTTTTCTTTGTCAAGCACATTGAATTGCTTCTATGTATAAGTTGTGCTATATAAATAAACTTGCTGATTGCTTGCTTACACCTAGAGGAAGTCAGGGACAGATTGTATTTGGTTTAAGGATTGTATCAAGTGTAAACAGATATGGATGATCAAACCATTTAAATCATTATTATATCCCTCTTAAATCATTGACAGGTAGTAATATTGATTTATGGCCTTCATTATTGATTTATGTGAATGTAATATATTGTCAAATAATATCTGGGCACTCAGGAAACTGGTCATGATGTGGACATGGTTGAAGGATATATTTAAATGTTACTACTGCGTGTACATGTTACTACTACAACGTGAACGCAATCAGAATGTGGATGACATCAGGACAAAGGACATTCTTTACAAAATCATTGACAGGTGGCAACATGGACTTGTAGCATAAATATGTATAAAAAAAATAAAGAAAAACTGTGTGAGACCAGGAAATCTGGTCCAATCACAGAGGCAGGGAAAGAATATGGAAAATGAAACTTCCATATTTTTTGCAGGATTGTCTAGGTCAAGGCTTAAGTTAACACACCAAGATAAGCTCCTTCCAATCCTTGCTCCCACAGTGCCTCTATGCTCAGGCACTGCAGCCCAGCCCCCAGGTCCACATCCAGACAGTAGGCCAGCCCCCAGATCCACATCCAGGCAGTAGCCCAGCCCCTAGATCCACATCCAGGCAGTAACCCAGCCCCCAGATCCACATCCACGCAGTAGCCCAGCCCCCAGATCCACATCCAGGCAGCAGCCCCTGGCGAAGCAGTGTGTTTTCCACACTTCTGAACAATTACCCAGCCAAGTGGAGAATGGAGCTGTCCGACGTCCATGGGGTTCCATGTGATGGAGCCCTCAGCCTGCACTACTTCGTCCCATTGGAGAGCATCATCTCTGGGAAAATAGAAACAGCTGAGGTGGGGGCTGGGTGGTCTGTAGAGAGATAAAAGGGGGGACAGGGTATGGGTATTATGGTATAATCCTAAATATGCTATTGGAGATTCCCTTGCTTCCTTCATAACATACACTTTCGCACTCTGACAAATGACCCCGTACATACTATATTGTAGACAAATAATCCTCACACAAGACAGTGTAATTTGAAGTTACCCTGAACCCCCTAAAATAACCAGACACACACCATACCAACAGCAGGAGATGTTATGATGGATTTGAGGTCACAGCATGTGTCTGGCATAAAGCAGGTTATTGGGTATCTAGTGGATTCCAGCTTTGTAGGGCAGCAGACAGATTTATGATGATAAGTATCCCCACAGGATTGGCACTAACCTACAGCATCCCCCTGCCTCTCTCTTTCCATCTCTCCTGGAAGTGTAGTGTAGGCTCCTGAACATTCTATGTCTTTCTTTGAAGTTGACTAGCACTGTGTAGATACTCGCCTCATCCTGAAATCCCATTGTCCATTACCTCTTAGCAGAACCCTGCTGTATATGCCCTGGCCATAAGGAGGGCATTACACAGGGACTGGAGCTCCATTCAACTGTCTGTCTCTATCACATTACAGTGTGCGATTCGACCACTTCTCTCTGTCATGTCAATAACAGGCTCTCAGGTTCCTCCATTAATAACGTTTCATAAAACCCAGGGTCTTATTCTCAAACCTCTCTCTCTAGCTCAGTCCTTTCCTCATTCCGTATATTGCTGTAGCCAGATTGGGCATTTAACTTAAAGAGTTTACTTCTGATTTGGCACAAAAGGTAAACTACGTTATTTTACCAGGTAAGTATATTAAAATCATATTCATATTTACAGCAAATAAATTAGGGTTAACTGTTTTGCAATGGGACAAAACGGCAGAATTTTTCATCTTGTCAGCTTGGGATTGGAACCTGTGACCTGTGGTACAGAATTACCCCAAATCTACACAACATTGACATCTGGTTAGATATAAAGCTTGTTTTGAGTGAAATAAATCTGTAAGCAACACATAAACACACAAGCAGCGTCCAAAAATGCTGCGGCTGCTTCACCGTGGGCTTGTCAGCAGGCTGTGCCTCAAATGGAGGTGGCAGGGCCAAGACACAGGAAGTAAGGAGTTCCACTCACATTAATCTCTATTGGAACAGGAAAAGAGCTAAAGGAGCTAGAGGCATTTCTTTGAATCAGGAGCCATCTCCTAGGAGAAAGCCATGGCAACCAGGGCCCCAAAGCAGAGAGGGCCCACAGCCATTTCCATTTATAAAAGTGTCAGGACTTGTTTTGTTATTTGCCATTTAGCTTTTCTTCTTTCTGTCTTCTTTCTTCCTTTGCTCCATCTCTCTTTCCTAGGTGATTTGAAGGGAGTACAGAGGGGTGGAAGGCTGGGAGCTGCCCTGGACCATGACAAGGTCGCCAAAGAGGCTGTGAGAAGATAGAGAGTAGTGTCTTTTGCAAGGAATTGTGGGAAAATGTTGCCAAACAACACCACGGAGAATGTTGCTTTGAGGGTAGCTTTATATTGGTCACAATGGTTAAATGTAGTTATACTATAGGATAATAGTGTCTGATGTAGTTATACTGTAGGATAATAGTGACTGATGTAGTTATACTGTAAGATAATAGTGTCTGATGTAGTTATACTGTAGGATAATAGTGTCTGATGTAGTTATACTGTAGGATAATAGTGTCTGATGTAGTTGTACTGTAGGATAATAGTGTCTGATGTAGTTATCCTATAGGATAATAGTGTCTGATGTAGTTATACTGTAGAATAATAGTGTCTGATGTAGTTATACTGTAAGATAATAGTGTCTGATGTAGTTATACTGTAAGATAATAGTGTCTGATGTAGTTATACTGTAGAATAATAGTGTCTGATGTAGTTATACTGTAAGATAATAGTGTCTCATGTAGTTATACTGTAGGATAATATTGTCTGATACATGGTATAATGCAGGAATAGGCACTCAACTCTTCATTTTAGGTTTAAATACTTTTTCATATAATATCACTCTGTCTCAATGAGTCTCATGAAATATTGCTAGACTGATCTCCAGGCTCTAGACAGTAATTTACACCATTCAGAAACATGCAGTGTTATGGTTTGATTCCCCAAATCACTCAAATCAATCTTGATCACGTAAATGTTAAGTTACCTGGCTTATTTGTAGATCAATGATTCTCCATATTATCATTGCAATTGCAAATCAAGCACATGCAGATCCAGTAGCTTTGAGCAGATCCTGGAGATCAAAGTAGCACAGTCCAGAAATATTACTCCATAAAATATACATGTCATGGCAGAATATGTAAATCGCATTGTGTGTTAATTTTCTCAGAAAGTCATGGACAGGATCCACATTCCTCGGTAACAGAATACTGACATCCAATTACAGTTATTAGTTTTATTATTACATTCTAAATACAGTGATTACACAAATACAATGGTATACAGTGCAATTACAAACCCTTTGTCTTAATAAAAGATCAACATCAGTTAAGAGTACCACACAGCTGCAACATAACATGCATGCTGCATTATTTAATGTTCCCCTAGCCATGCCACTATTAGTCAGTTACTATATTGGTAATACCACTAGACAGCCACCTTGTGGATAACGAGAGAACTACATTTTGGACTACAGGGGACAGGAAAAAAAATCCCCTTAAACATCAATTTCTTACAAATCCAAGTAGATCCACAAATTTTTCACACAGAAACATGCTCTGACAGGAATGCCACTTTTTTGTAGAACTTAACACTGTATGATAGGAGGAATTCAAATATATTAAGGAAAATACATGTGCCATACGGACAACAACACCATTTGAATGAAAGTATACTGACATAATAGGGACATCTGTTACACAAGAGGAATGCATCTCATTAGGCCCTCGCTTTCATGGCCCACCCCCCATGACACTGTTTACATTCCATCATGCTCTCTGCAGCTCTCTTTCTCCTTCCTCCATGTTGTCCTTCCACACAGGCTCTAGCCATTTCCACCTCCACTAAATATATCTGAATATATACTGGTACATCATCCACCCTGAAATGTAAATTCTTCCACATGTATCCCCGCTTTTCCCCTTCTCCAATCCCTACCCCTTTATGCCTTTTTCCAATATAATGAACCCTTAGGGCCTATTCACGCCATGAGTTTCACTGATATTAAACAAACACGAATTAACAGGATTTCTGTCAATCAAACGTACATAATGTAAACATTTGAATATCTAAATTGTGGTAAAGGGAACAAAGGGAATACATTGTGTCATCTATATATAGTAGTTGTGACCTGTGACTTAAGAGGTCTAGGTTCAAAGGACATTTCTGGCATCAGTTTACTAGTTAAATAGGTTAGCGAGTGAAAGGCATGTTTAACTTTTGGTGAAACATATTGAACTGGTTTGCAGCATCCCTAATTGTTATTACTGTCATTTGAAGTCTGGCTGGCTCAGCTATGTTAGCTAGCTTAACTGATGTTGTGTGAAAATACTGGTAATTAGTGCAATAAAACACTTCTTAGCTGATGCTGAAAAATTAAACAATATAAATACTGCAAATTGGTGCACAAATCACTTGAACTTTGGGTGCTACGCAGGGTGGCCAACATCCTTATGCCCTTTTGCTTAAGGATGTTGGCCACCCAGTTTGACTGGTTGGCAAAGCTAAATTAGCTAGTTAATCTGATGTTTGCTAGCTAGCTAATGTTGAACACATGCTAATTTCCTTGACTGTCGATTTTCAAAATGCTGCCAATTGGGTCACAAAAACTCTTAGCTTTCTCACCAAAACACGCAAGCTGGCTCATGGAAAATGAGAGTGCAGGAAGTTCTATTGAGACCTGTTTAAGCAAAAATGTGACTAGAAAAGTTTATCTCAAAACGATTTAAACGTTATTCAAATTGAAATGTTGTCTTGATAACTTCTGTTGTGAATAGGCCCTCCCACCCCCCCTCCCCCCTGAATAAAACCCTATAGCCACCACCCAAAAAGCACTTGTTTAGATCAGAAAGGATCTGACAAGGATTTGACTTGAAATGGCCTTTCTCATTGACCTTACAGGATTGTTGCCATATGGCTTGCGCCCTTTCAATACTCTCAGCTCTACCAAATGCACAAAGGGTAGCCAGGGACTGATTTCGGAGCCCTTTTAGCGGGAGTCCATGAGGGGCTGCAGCCAGGACAGGAAGCGGGACACCTTCTGGTATATGTAGCCCTGCCTACAGTCTGCCCCTTCTGGCCTGGAGACTACTCCGGTCAGATAGAACACCTCCCTGTGGAGGGATAGGATGGGACTCCCTGGCCCCATGATGCAGTCCCCCTTGGGCCTCACTGTTGTACAGCCCATTTTGTTGGTGACCAACCTCGGGTGCTTCTCCACACACTGGGGCAGACGCTCGTACGCCAGGTGGTTGAGGGTGAGCGTTCCCTGTACTTCCGTGGCGCCTTCGGGGTCCTTCCAGCCGGTGATCACTGCCGGGTAGTCTCCGGTCATTAGGACAACCTCGGCAAAGTCACGTTCGGGCAGGCAGGCAGGGATCACATGCTTCTTAAAGACAATGCGTTCACGGAGCTCAAGGACTGCCAGGTCGTTATCTGGGTGTCCAGCAACGTAGCGTGGGTGGACGTGGACGACTTTCACGTATAGCGTCTGCTCGCCGTCCTCGGAGGCGGTCTGGCGCTTGCCTGGGAGGGAAGAGGGCAAGCACTTCATATCAATGAAGAAACACTTAATACAAAGCCCAATAAAATATCCCACCCCTTGATTAGAGGTTGAGGCTAATGACCACTTACCGACAGCCACCTGGAAGTTGTTGTATTTCTGTGCACACTGGGCTGTAGTTAGAACCATGTTCTCCTTCAGTATAACAGCACTACAGAAGCCAACAGACTCTGCACTCTTCATGAGAGCCTGCACAGATACAACACAACCCCAGATACAGTAAACAGTACAGACCACACAACCCCAGATACAGTATACTGTACAGACAACGCAACCCCAGATACAGTATACAGTAGAGACAACACAACCCCAGATACAGTAAACAGTACAGACCACACAACCCCAGATACAGTATACTGTACAGACAACGCAACCCCAGATACAGTATACAGTAGAGACAACACAACCCCAGATACAGTAAACAGTAGAGACAACACAACCCCAGATACAATATACTGTACAAACACAACCTCAGATACAGTATACTGTACAGACAACGCAACCCCAGATACAGTATACAGTAGAGACAACACAACTCCAGATACAGTAAACAGTAGAGACAACACAACCCCAGATACAATATACTGTACAGACAACACAACCTCAGATACAGTATACTGTACAGACAACACAAACCCAGATACAGTATACTGTACAGACAACACAAAACCAGATACACTATACTGTACAGAAAACACAAACCCAGATACAGTATACAGTAGAGACAACACAACCCCAGATACAGTAAACAGTAGAGACAAAACAACCCCAGATATAGTATACAATAGAGACAAAACAACCCCAGATATAGTATACAATAGAGACTCAACAACCCCAGATATAGTATACAGTAGAAAACAACAACAGACAGCTTATAAGTGTAAGTCATGTACATTTCCACAGTACATTTGCCTTGGTAAACAACAAAATACTTTAGTTCAGTTGGACGGAATTATTGTGAAATAGATGAATTATTCATAATCTGCTCATGTAACAAGACTAAGTTGCAATGCTGCTTTTTTAGTCTCGGAATGCACAGTTTCAATTCATGAATTTGTACAATGCTAATAATGCTGATTCCAGACTGGGGCAGATGTGAAGAATCACTTGTTGTGAATAATGACTCCATGAGCCTTCATGAAAAACTCAGGGTATGTGGAATTTCACCCAAATATGAATCTAGGTCAAACTATCCCTTTAACAGCATTGGGTTTAGTGTTAACTGTTTGTTTGTACCTAGACCGGAGACTGTTGACTCAGTCAGTCCCTGTCTGTGGAGTTTGAATTGCTACGAGTACCTTATAGTACTGTGTTTTCCTACCTGCCAGGGACACTCTCCAGAGTTGCAGACGAGTCCCTCAAAGTTGCTGGCGACGTTGGCTGACTGTCTTTTTTCCCACTGACTAAGGCTAGTCACCTTACCACAGGGGAATGGCACTGAGAGACATAGGAAGGAGAGAAATTAATAAGAGAGCATTGAGTGGTAATGATTAGTGTGATGCTGAATGAATGTAACACATAATTGAATAGGTTACCTTAGATCTTTCATATGCTAACTATCAAACATTTCACAGTCTAACACAGACCTATATTTGCCAGAAAAATAATAGGGTATATGATTTATGGATCCTTTTGATACTAGCTATGACCAATCTACTGTCAGTCAACCAATATTATTTTACCACCCCATATAGTAAATAATTTAATATAGTAGTATAGCACCTAATATACTGCATCATCATATAAAGTAGTGCAGAATATAATACATTGTAACTGTAGTACCTAATATAGTCTATCATACCGTATATTGTAGTGCATGATAGCACAATACAGTATAGTATTGCGGATTATTGAAGCAGATATGTGATCGCTGACCTTCTGGTAAACACTTCATCTTCTCCTTCTCCTCTAGTTTCCAGCCACGGGCACAGGAGCACTCAAAGGACTGGTACCCTGGCTTACAGAACTGACTGCAGCCCTTGGTCTTATCCACCATGCAGATTGTCTGATCTACAACCACACAGAGATGTGTTGAGTTTGGATTTGTGGAATTTGCTGTCATGAAAAGTAACAACGCCTTTCTTCACAGGCTTTTCTTGCTTGGGTGTTTTTGTCTCTCACCTTTCTCACAGTGGACTCCTGAGAACCCTGACTTGCAGACACAGTCGTATCCCCCAACACTATCTGAGCACAGCGCTCCATTCTTACACGGCTTCTCTGCACACTGGTCCCCATCTGCACGCAGAGAGAATGAACTGAACTGAACGAAATGGAACTCAGCCAGTCAGCCACCACATTCTCCACTAATTCAAGACAGCAAAGTGGGTGAAGCACGTTGAACTGTCACAGCAAATCACATGGAATGTCATGAAGTGGCGACCCAAAATAATAAAATACTATGTTCTGCATGTTTCTCATCACTCATTACACTCACCTATGTAGACTGACCAGAAGATGTCCTGAAAGATCCAGAAAAAGACCACTGTCAGTTTGCTTTCAGAATGTGTGCATAATCAGTATCGTCAGAAGCAAGTAGAGACAAAAACAGGAGGAACAGGATCAGGGGGGGGAAGAAAAGCAAAGAGGCTGAAGAGGTTGTAAAAGAGGGATGAGGACAGTGTGATTGCTGGAGGCGAATAAAGGAAGGTGTGGGTTGGGAGGCCCCACCGTGCGGTAGGAGTCCTTGAAGATTTCCCTGGCCTCTTCGTAGTTGCAGACCTCCTCCAGACACTCCCTCTCCAGGTTGGCTGGCAGCCTCTCCTCGTTGCCCATGTTGGCCCTCTTCTGACGGGACAGGGTGATCACTTCGCTGGCCTCCTGCTTGTCCAGGAACACTTGAAGGTGGAGAGAAAAAGTAATAGGACAGATCTTTTAAATTGTTTCCTTTCACACCCAAAATAACTACATTCCGCTGCATTTCACACAACCCATTCCCACTTACAGCAATAAGAGTTTACAATAGATTAAATGTTAATCTTTATTCAATATTATTAAACCTCAGCCTCAGTCTATCTAATCTGATATGAAGAGCTATACAGGTGCTGGTCATAAAATTAGAATATCATCAAAAACTTGAGTTATTTCAGTAATTCCATTCAAAACGTGAAACCTGTATAATGTATACATTCATTCCACACAGACTGATATATTTCAAGTGTTTATTTCTTTTAAGTGTGATGATTATAACTGACAACTAATGAAAATCCCAAATTCAGTATCTCAGAAAATTAGAATATTACTTAAGACCAATACAAAAAAAGGATTTTTAGAAATGTTGGCCAACTGAAAAGTATGAACATGAAAAGTATGAGCATGTACAGCACTCAATACTTAGTTGGGGCTCCTTTTGCCTGAAGTACTGCAGCAATGCGGC
>JACXGI010003358.1:11994-35201 GCA_016801175.1 Esox masquinongy | reverse complement strand
ATGGCGTATCGCATCTTCCTCTTCACAATACCTTTTTGATGATATTCTAATTTTATGACCAGCACCTGTATATTGCAGTATATTAGTATATAACAGTACTAATGCTTACTACCAATTTAGTACAGCCTTAAACCCAGTCCAAAACAGACGTGAACACTTCACACAGTATCTCGGACCATACATGTCCCAATCTCCCAAATGACTAAATCTCATATTCTATTTAGTATGCAGCACAATGCCTTCATGACAAACTCTCATCCCAGTCATTTAATTATCCTCATGCCTGGTGAATAAACAGATCTCCTTGCCACGTTAAATACCTTGAAACCAGATGAGGGCTGCAACTGACCTAGTTATAAAACATCCAAGGACAAGCTCTGCGTGTCTGTTTGTTGCTAAGATCCAGCAGTGGCCTGGGTCCCTTACCTGTGTTGGTGTTCTTTGTGTCCAGTTTGGCCGTCACAGCTCCCAGTAACAGTAGTGAAAGAACAATGCCAGCTGTGGTGAATGAGCCCATAGTAGCAGCTACAGGACAGTCAGTCTAGCTTCCTGGTTGTTTTCAATCTGATCCTGTCAGCTCACCTCTCGCAGTTTAAACCTAAAAACAAGGAACATTAAATTTTTCCACTGTGTTAAAGTTTTTCAATGAGAATCAAAACCCTTCTGGTTTGGTCCAGTTTGCTTCCATTTGTAAAATACACCAAACTTAGAATTCTGTCAGTTGTGTTATTTTGAATTAGACATTCTAAATAAAGTATTTATCTGTCATGAGGAGCCAAGACTAGCCAATGGAGTGTGGTGGTTAGTGTAAGGCTACATTAGGCTACTGAAAGGTAGATTCTGCAAAATGGTGTAGAAGCAGAAAGTTAACAACACATAGAGGTTCAATATGAAGCAAGAAAGAGCGTGAAAGCGAAATGTTCAAGTTCTCAGCTGTTTTGGCCCTGTGGCTACAACACTACAACAGAAAAATGTTATCATCCTTTAGAATAAATCTAGTAACAAATCGGTAAGGAATATTGTTTGTGATCCTAGATTTTTCTAAGCATAAAGATCATGCTGGATTGGAGTTTGGCTGATCTACCGTACTCAGAAGAAGGTAAGTGTCTTTTAAGCGGTAGTGGTAGTTAAGTGGTAGCTGTGTTAATTCCCTGCGAGGCTAATAGGGGTATAGTTTGGCCACCTCTTGGTTGCTTTCAATTGATGTGAATATTTAAGCTTTTTATTTTCCTCAACGGCACCTTGAAGCATTTTGTGTAGTGGCAGTGATGTCGCCTGAAACTACGACTGTCGCCGAAACAAAGGCAGTTCTGCCGAGTTGTTCTGCTGAGTTTTTTGAGGAAGATAAGAGAGGAAAATACCCAATCAGTTGTACTGTCAGACCTATCTGTTATCCTGTGTTGAAAAAAAAACAATTGCTGTCCATTTTGTGCAACATGTCTCTTTCCCATCCCTGTCTCCTCATTATTTCTACAGTCACCGCTGTCTGGCAGTGTTTGGAACTGTATATATGCCCGCTTCAAGGCTATGGATCTTGCCTACGGAGCAACAAGAGGGGCTTCTCCTCCTTACCTTCAGGAAATGCTCCATCCCTTCCCAGGCTTTTTGTTCAGCCACCTTTGAGCTCTTGGCAGTTCCACCCTTTTGGGGTAGTTCCCGATCCATGTAGTCAAAACTATTCTTTGTCCTGGCATATCACTAATGGAACCAGGTCCCCTTGGAGGCTAGCATAGCAGAGTATCTACCTATCTTCAAAAAAATCTGAAAAACTTTTCACAGAGTACATAAAAGAGTTCCACTGCCACCACCTCCAGCTTTTTTATGTTTGTTATTTTTATGGTGTTCTTTTCAGCACTAACATTAGACGATAACTAATTCATTAATTTGAATGCACTAACTGCTAAACTGTGCGATTGTTTCACCAAATAATGAACTCACTGTAACTCGCTCAGGATAAGAGCAACTAATTAATGACTAAAATGTTAAAAAGTAAAGTTTAGTGTATTTTGAAAGCATTAAATTGCAACCTGTGGTCATTCTCTGTATAGTTAGCTAAAACCTAAATCCTAAGAGATCAGACATCAATAAATGATCCCAACAGAACAATGACAATGCACAATGCACGACTATTATTTTGCAATGCTGCCATCGTGTGGTATAGCCCTTTTATTATGGGTTCATCTATTTCCACATATAAACAACGAAGAGAGATATTATTGAACATTCCAAACAAACTAGATTAATTGGCAATAATCATCTAGTGAATTAAGTAGATCACTCTCTAACAGAATGACCAAAATAAAATTGCCCTATGTATCTATAGCTGGACCATATTACTATGTTTATGTAATGAATGATGCTGCTGACGACTATAAAACTACATAGGTCAGACAAATCTGAAACGCTGCAAAGATTTAAGCGAAGACATATATAGACACAAACACGAGAATGCATGTATCAAAAACGTAACTTGAGAGTATAGAGGCCTATTCAATATCCACGATATGCTAGTCTACCGCCCTAAATCCTACCGCCCTAAAACATCACGCAAAAACAAATTATTTTGGTGGAAATGAACCGGTATTTATTCAGTCCTCTGCAAAACGCATAAAAATAAGAACGACGATTATGCAAGGTAACCTACCGTCCTGAGCCTGAATAAGGACAGAGGATAGAGGCCTGTTCGGTTCGTTGGGTCCTGTCACGCAGTTCACTCTTCTCTTCTGGATCATGTACTCGAAGATCCTAACAGGCTGACAGCATCACATCTGGTCACTGCGACGTGTGTAAACAACCACGAGATGGCGCTCTTAGATCTACATTGTATATTAACGTGTATGGTTCGTATATGTATGGATTTTTATAGCTTGAGTGTTATAGCAGGATAGTGCTGTATTTTAGTCGATGTAATAAATTAATTCCCATGTTTAATCTAGTTTTTATAACTCTCCAAGTGTAGGCAACATTAAAAATTAATAAAAAATAGTAATAAAATAGCTGTCATTCTGTCCCTGTGCGAGGCAGAGACTCAGAATTGCTCCCAAGTCATTGCTCATTTAACAAGAAGGATTTCTCCGTCAATAAAAAAAAAAGAATACAGATCCAGATCTTTGAGGGTTGATGTTGGGCTTTCAAAATGAGTTTCCACAAATCATTAACCCTGTCCTTAGTAACAACATATCCTTTGGTGTTGAATGTAAAAATACACCCGCTAGTGTTGACCTTGTCCTCAGTAACAACAACACGACCGTTGGTGATTCCTGTCCTCGGTAATGACAACACAAGCTTTGCTGTCCACTCCCTCTGGTTGAATGCCCTAAGGACACATTGGGGTGTCTAGTCCTGTACTGCTTAATCACTGCAATCTGGAGGTTACCTGGGATTTCCATACTCCATCACGCAACTAATCTACTTGCTGTCTTCCCCTCTCTCTCTCCATTAGACTTCCTCAAACTGTCCCTCCCTGCCCTCCTCCATCCCTCAATCCCTCTCGGTGTTTGTAGGGGGGTGTAAGCATTGCATGGTTCCCAGGACCTCATTTCTGCAGATTCATCTGTAGTCTTAAGTGGTTATCTGTTTCCTTAGTCCAAAGACAGTCCTTTCAGTTGGCCTTGTCAGGTGAGATAGCCAAGCCCAGAAAGACTCATTGTGGCTGGGCAGGCTGAGATGAAACATGCCCAAGCCTGCTGAGGTTGGATGTGTTTCCGAATGTGTGAATAGTGATCAGGATACAGTCAATTCCCATGAGATTGCAATTCTCATTAGATTCTAAACATTAAGTAAATGTATAGGGTTTGATTTAACATGGTAAACTGTTTTTTGGGGGGGGTACTGTATGGCGTCTTCTGACTTCTGTTTTCATTAGCAAGTAGAGAATGAGTTCATGATCCGATGTTTTTGTCTAACTTGTGAGAGTGATGAAAGCAGCAGCATTTTCAAAAAGACAGAAAGAAAAGCATTTAATGCTGTTCTTCAAACACCTGGGTTTTTTGACCGGTAGGCTATGTACAGTATGTATTTTTTGTTTGTTACAATTGAATATCTTTTCACACATACAAGCACCAGAAGGACCAAAACGGCGCCCCCTTCTTACTACATTATTACATACTATACTCTTTTTACCCAGAAAGCATCAGATATATGATCTACACATGGACATTCGTTTGCTCGCTTTCTGTCATGGGTGAATAAATTATCAACATTTAAATATTTTCTTTGGATGTGCAAGGAAGTACGGTAAGGTCTGAGGCCCACCTATGTAGCTAGGCCTGATTTCACGTGAGTCCGTGTTTCAGGGTGATGTAGGTTTGATGTGGAGAAGAGAAAAGGGGAGGGAGATGAAATAGAGAGAAAAGAAGATAGGGAAAAGTTCTGGGAGAGGAAAAATAAAAGTGGGAAAGGCAGAAGAAAAGGAAGTGAGGGGCAGAAAAGAAGAGAGGCCGAAGAAAACAGAGATGCAGGGAAAACGACTGAGGAAGAGAGGCGGATGAAGAGAGAGGGGCCAAACAAAAGAGAAAGAGGAGCAGATGAAGAGAGAAGGATACGTTTACCAAAGAGAGAAGCAGAAGAAAAGAGATAGAGATGGATACAGGGAATCGGCCATGTGTGAACAAGCAGGTCACCCTGCATCAGTGGATCAAACAGCTGATTTAGCCTGCACACTAAACAAACAGCCTTGCTATTGAACTGAACATTAATAATGAATAGGACCTGTCGCTCACAGCAACTCTAATGGATAGAACACAACAGGCTACAAAAGAAAGGAATCCCTGGGTCTCCCTCCATCCATCCCTCCATCCATCCATTAATCCCTCTATCCATCCATCCATCCATCTCACTCACGTCTTTGTTTCTTTGTCTCGCTTATTGTTTTTTAAATTCGCATTTAGCCTGTTTCTACAGTGACATCAATGTGCACTCTCCTGTAAATGTTATATACTGTACATGCTTACCTACATACAGTCATGCACATCAGTGCACGAGTGACGCATGATAAGACTTGTTGTGTGTGTCTGTCCATGTCTATTTGCATTTTCGGAGTAATACACATACACATTTCACAATACACGTGTTCTACAAAACTAAAATATCACAGGCTTTGTTGCTTAGCTGCTAAATCATAGCACTTACAACGCCAGGGTTTTTATGTGTGTGTGCGTGTGTGTGTTTGTGTGTGTTGGTGTGCTTGTGTGTTTGAGTGTGTTTACCTGTGTAAGTCTGTGTGCGAGTCTGTGCACTTGTGTGACTATGGAGACGGATGGCAAGGGAAGACCTATCGATTGGTCGAGCCAGTCAGCCAGGCGGTCCTAACAGGTACCAGAAGAGATGGCCACAGCCAATGGGTTTGACACACAGTGTGTTAAGAAGCGTCTCGGCGCCCTGACACAACACCGAACGCCACTGCTGAAAGGAGACACTGTAACACAGGGAAAAAAGAATACTCACTGGAATACTTGACAAAGGCCATGGCCGAAATGGTTGATCTCTGCTGCTGCTGAAATATTAAAATGACAAAAGTTTTCCCACAAGGGTTGGTTTTTCTTCTTTTCATCATGCATATCTTAACCCGGTACCCAGAGACTTTCTGACTGGCCCCTGCTTGAGTTTAGCATGCAGATTATTTTTCTATGTCAGAACACCAGCCGGGCTACATTGAGATCCACGGTGTAAGGGAGTGGGTCCCAGGAAAGCCAGGCTGCATTGAGGACAACCATGTAACAATAAACAGAAATTACCTTTGTTTGACAGGGTCAAAAAGATTGCATGTGAGCGGCGACTGATCATGGCACAATGGAGTTTTGGCCCTCTCCAACCCGGCCAGGTGTTGTTGTTGACACTTGTGTCTGTCAACAACATTGTAAGTCTGATGTGTCAGTCATTCAGTCTGGTTGATTCTGATCCTCGGGCTCTTTGAGTTCTGCAGGCTGCTGAAAACCCAATCAATTACCTCCCTCACCCACCCACAGCCTCCCCCACTCTCTCTCTCTTCCTCCTCTTTCTCCTCTCTATGTCGCTCTCTCTCGCCTTGCTCTCCTCTCCGTGATCAATTCACGTCGCCGAGTCCATATTTTATTTAACATTTCACTGTGGCGCCGCGCCCTCCATAACTTCTCACTCCTCATTTTTCCATTTTCCTTGTTGGAGAAGATAATTAAGGGCACGTGAACCACAGCCCTCCCTCCCTCGCCTCCTTTACCTCCCTCCCTCCCCCCCTCCCTCCCTGCCTACCCTCCCTCACCTCCCTCCTTCATACCTTCCTTCCTTAATTCCCTTCCTCCATCCCTGCCTACCCTCTCTCACCTCTCTCACCTCCCTCCCTCACCTCTCTACCTCCATCCAACAGCTACTAAACAAACAGCCTTGCTGTTACACTGAACATCCATAATTAATCCACCCTGTCGCTCACAGCAGCTGTGATGAATAGAGCTTCAGATGGACAGGGTCCTTGGATCTCCCTTCACCTCCTCCTCTTCAATCCCTCCATCCCTCCATCATCCCTTCCATTTTATTTCCACCCACTCCCAAACATCCTTCCATTCCTGTTTTCTGTCCTCCTCCACCCCTCTTTGCCCCCCTCTCACATCTCCTTCCTTCTCACCCCCTCGTTTGTCCTCCCCCCCTTATTCTCTCCCTTCTCTCCCTCTCCTTCCCTCTCTCCAGTGCCCATAGGTTCCATCCTGAGCGATGTTGGCAAGTGAGTGAGTGGCTATATTTTATTCAACAGTGAGACAGCCTTCCCCCCGTGCGGTGTCAGCCACACAAATGACATCCTACTCCCTGAACAGTGCATACATTTGGACCGGGGTGCTCGAAACGTAGTGGCCTAAATGGGGCGGAGGGTTCTGTTTGGGAAGCGTACAGTACGATCCATTTATTCTGGGCTGTGGGGGGCTAACCCCTAGCACCGATACGACTGTTGTGCAAAGTCACGGCTGATATTGCTCAAAATTGATTTTGTGTCTCGCTGTGCCGTTATCACTGAACACTCCACAAGTTCACGTGCTCGAAGCTCAACTCCGCACCTGCACCTCCAGTGATTACAGTAGGTCGGCTACATTTCGTTATAGCCGATAAGAATGTGAAATGGCCGCGTCTGAGCTTCCAATATACAATGGCGCACGTGTTGTGAACTTCCAATCCCAGCTGGCTGATTACGTTGACATGGAATCAATGAAGGTGTCATTCCAGTGTAGGGATTGAGGACAGTGGTAGGTAATATTAGCATAGAAATGGAAGGAACTGATTATGTAGGGCACTGCCTACAGTGTGTTATGAACAGACCGTTACCACTCATTCACAGGACCCTCACACGCAGATGTGTATTCGATGTGTGCCTTCTTGGACGCCCGTCGTGACCCGGTAGCTCCGGTTTTTCAGAGACGCAGTGTCTCCAACCTGGGTGTAAACGCTAAGTTATTCAGCCTGAAGGGGAGAGTGTTTTTATGCTAAGGAAATAGGACACATGCGAGTGCATTTCTGAGGGACCGGGTGAAGCCGGAAGGCACATGGGGGGTGAACGGGGCCAGATGCTGGGGGGTGGGGGTGGGGGCTGTGTCACTCTGACACCGATTCTCTGAGCAGCTCACAGCTTAGTCAGGATATAACGCCTTCACCCTGTTACCCAAGCCCAGCTACATCCACACACCCTCATCAGATGTTCTTCAACACACACCAACTCAGGACTATGGAACTGGTTGACACACACAAGCAGCAAATCACACGACCATGCACACGCGCACACGAGCACACATAAATACAGCGACAAAAGAATGCACGCATACACATGCAGACAAACAGGCACACACACACACACACTCTAGTGAGGTGTCTATCTTCCTCCTCAATCACTGTGACAGTCCATCTATCTACCCTCATCCATCATCACGTCTTTCCAGCACTCTCATCCTTTCTCTTTGTGCGCGGCTCTCACAAGGGAAAACAGAACTCATCCGTCCTCTGGGCCTCTCTGCCTTTCTGTCTTCTCACTCACATAAAGTATAACTAAACAGCATGCTGTCTTCTCCTCACTCACATACAGTATAACCAATCAGCATGCCGTCTTCTCACTCACATACAGTATAACCAATCAGCATGCCGTCTTCTCACTCACATACAGTATAACCAATCAGCATGCTGTCTTCTCCTCACTCACATGCAGTATAACCAATCAGCATGCTGTCTTCTCCTCACTCACATACAGTATAACCAATCAGCATGCTGTCTTCTCACTCACATACAGTATAACCAATCAGCATGCCGTCTTCTCACTCACATACAGTATAACCAATTAGCATGCTGTCTTCTCCTCACTCACATGCAGTATAACCAATCAGCATGCTGTCTTCTCCTCACTCACATACAGTATAACCAATCAGCATGCTGTCTTCTCCTCACTCACATACAGTATAACCAATCAGCATGCTGTCTTCTCCTCGCTCACATACAGTATAACCAATCAGCATGCTGTCTTCTCCTCACTCACATACAGTATAACCAATTAGCATGCTGTCTTCTCCTCACTCACATGCAGTATAACCAATCAACATGCTGTCTTCTCCAAACTCACTTACAGTATAACCAATCAGCATGCTGCCTTTCTCCTCTCGCCTCCTTTTGGTCTGCTTCTCCCTCTCTTCACACCCTCCCTTCCCTCTGTCTTTCTTTATTCTTCTCTACATCTTTCTCCTCTTTCAGTCTTGACCCCTTTGCTCTCTAGTACTCTGTTTTTCTTTCTTTCTCCCCTCCACTCCATCCTTTTCTCATTGTCTCCATCTCTTGGTTCGTTCTGATTCGCTCTCTATATCACACATGCAAGCATCCTCCCCTGCCTCCACCTCTCCAAACTCTCAACTCTCTCTCCTCTTTCTCTCTTCTTCTATTTCTCTTCTACAGTCTTTCTCTTCCTACTGTCTCTTTCCTCCGCCCATCTTTCTCCACCTTTCCCTCTCCTGTCTAACTCTTCCTCCTGTCTCTCTCCTCCTTTGGTCTTTCCCCTCCTTTCTTCTCTGTCCATCTTTCTCCACCTGTCTCTCTCTTCATCCTGTCTCTCACCTCCTTTCTCTTTCTTCGTCCTGTCCTTGTCCCCTTCCTGTCTCTCTTCCTCTTGTCTCTCCCTTCCTCCTATATCTCTTCCCCTGGGTCTCTCTTCTTGTCTAACTCTGGTCTCCCTCCGCCACACACACCTATTACCTCTGCCATCCTCCTCTGTCTGAGTCGTCTGGGTCTCAGTCTCTCTCACACACAGCCAACGTCCCCCCTCTCTCTCCCCCTCTTTCTCCCTCTCTCTCTCTCCCTCACTCAGTCGCGCATGTACTGGCACCCAAGGACAGAACACCCTCTCCCTCTCTCTGTCTCAGTCCAGCTGCCAGGCTGCTGAGTCTGGGTCTACTTGAGAGCGTGTGTGTGTGCGCGTGTGTGTGCGCATGTACGTTTGTGTCTGGGCTTCCCCGACGCTGAGCCGAGCACACACTTGGATCCCACATCTCTGCTGAGCAGCATCTGAGGACGAGGTAGAAGAGGAGGGCCATGGAGCACAGCCACATCTTCACCCTCCTGCCTCCCCCCAACAGCAGCGCCTGGAGCCCGGGACAGCAGCCGGCCGACACTCCCCAAGGGTGCCCCCTCGGACCGCTGCCTGTCATCTACTACAGTGCCCTGCTGTGCCTCGGCCTGCCTGGTAAGGAGGAAGAGTGGGATACGATACATTCTGGAAAGAGACAGTGAATGTGTGTGAGTCTTTGTGTTTCTACGAGACTGTGTGTTTCTATGAGACTGTGTGTTTCTATGAGACTGTGTGTTTCTATGAGACTGTGTGTTTCTATGAGACTGTGTGTTTCTTTGAGACTATGTGTTTCTATGAGACAGTGTGTTCCTACGAGACTGTATGTTTCTATGAGACTGTGTGTTTTGGTAAGACTGTGTTTCAATAAGACTGTGTTTCTGTGAGACTGTGTGTTTCTACGAAACTGTGTTTCTATGAGACTGTGTGTTCCTACGAGACTGTGTTTCTATGAGACTGTGTGTTTCTATGAGACTGCGTTTCTTTGAGACTGCGTTTCTACGAGATGGTGTGTTTCAATGAGACTGTATGTTTCTATGAGACTGGGTGTTTCTATGAGATTGTATGTTTTCATGAGACATTGTGCTTATACGAGTCTGGGTTTCTATAAGACTCTGTGTTCCTATGAGACTGTGTGTTTCTGTTAGACTGTGTTTTCTATGAGATTGTGTAATTCTGCGAGACTGTGTGTTTCGATAAGACTGTGCATTTCTATGAGACTATTTCTACGAGATTGTTTTTATGAGATTGCGTGTTTCTTTGAGACTGTGTGTTTCTATGTGACTGTGTTTTTATGAGACTGTGTGTTTCTATGAGACTGTGTGTTTCTATGAGACTGTGTGTTTCTTTGAGACTGTGTTTCTATGTGACTGTGTATTTCTGCGAGACTGTGTGTTTCATGAGACTGTATTTCTGCGAGACTGTATGTTTCGATAAGACTCTATGAGAATGTGTGTTTGTGAGGGTTGTGATTGTGTGACTATGTATGTTTTTGGCAAACCAGACCATTGTTTTATGCCAGGAGGTGTCAATTCTACTGGTACCAGATTATGTTTGGATGTGGTGAAAGCTATTCTTTCTACAATAAACAGTGTGTGCAGCGATTATTATTTTGTAGGCTTGCTGCTTTGTTAGGGTGTTGTGGATGTGAATGATGCATGGGAAGCAGCCAACTGTGGCTCTGAAGGTTATGTGTTCTAATCCCAGTGCTAGCTAGCCTGTGTGTGATAACCTGTGATGGTGTTTGTTGTCTTGTGAATGTGTGTGAATATTTTGTGTGTTTTTGTTATCCTGTGAGTGTGTTTGTTATCCTGTGTGTGTTATCCTGTGAGTGTGTTTGTCATCCTGTGTGTGTTATCTTGTGAGTTTATTTGTTATCCTGTGTGTGTTATCCTGTGAGTGTGTTTGTTATCCTGTGTGTATGTTTGTTATCCTATGTGTGTTATCTTGTGAGTGTATTTCTTATCCTGTGTGCGTTACCCCATGTGTGTTATCTTGTGAGTGTGTTTGTTATCCTTTGAGTGTGTTTGTTATCCCGTGTGTGTTATCCTGTGAGCGTGTTTGTTATCCTGTGTGTGTTACCCCATGTGTGTTGTGTTACCCCATGTGTGTTATCTTGTGAGTGTGTTTGTTATCCTGTGAGTGTGTTTGTTATCCTTTGTGTGTTATCCTGTGAGTATGTTTGTTATCCTGTGTGTGTTACCCGTGTGTGTTATCCTGTGAGTGTATTTGTTATCCTGTGTGTGTTACCCCGTGTCTGTTACCTTGTGAGTGCGTTTGTTATCCTGTGTGTGTTATCCTGTGAGTGTGTTTGTCATCCCGTGTGTGTTACCCTGTGTGTGTTATCTTGTGAGTGTATTTGTTATCCGGTGAGTGTTTGTTATCCTGTGTGTGTTAACTTGTGAGTGTGTTTGTTATCCTGTGAATGTGTTTGTTATCCTGTGTGTGTTAACTTGTGAGTGTGTTTGTTATCCTGTGAATGTGTGTGTTATCCAGTGTTTGTGTGTATGTCATCTGGTGACTTCGTGTTATCCTGTGAGTGGGTTTAAAGTCTGGGATTTGTGTTCAGCTGCTCTAATAATGAATTGCTGACACACTGTTGATGTCTTATATTGACCTTGTCTTATCTGTGCTCTTCGAGTGTGTCGATCCCGTGCCAGTGTATGTGTGTGTGTGTGCTCAAGTGTCAGTCTGTCCGATCAACAGAGATAAAAATTCTTACAGGAAAAAAACAGATGAAATGTTAGTTTGTTTTTCCTTGGTTCAAATTTCACCCCTTTGCTTTTTGTCTATTATGGGTTCCAACCCCTGGAGAATTATAGTAATGTGAAGAAGAAATAGAGACCTGTAGGATTTAGCAAGTCGATGACTGGTTCTGATACGTGGAACCGTTTTCTCCTACATAGTTGTGACCTCAAGTACGTAACATGAACCCATCATTCCCACATACTGTAGATGTGACCTCGAGTACGTAACATGAAACCATCATTCCCACATAGACGTGACCTCGAGTACGTAACATGAAACCATCATTCCCACATAGACGTGACCTCGACTACGTAACATGAAACCATCATTCCCACATAGACGTGACCTCGAGTACGTAACATGAAACCATCATTCCCACATAGACGTGACCTCGAGTACGTAACATGAAACCATCATTCCCACATAGACGTGACCTCGAGTACGTAACATGAAACCATCATTCCCACATAGACGTGACCTCGAGTACGTAACATGAAACCATCATTCCCACATAGACGTGACCTCAAGTACGTAACATGAAACCATCATTCCCACATAGATGTGACCTCTAAGACTGACGTGTCTAACGCCGCTCTTGGACCACTAAAGTGTTGATGCATTCCAGTCGGATCCCTGCTGAAGACTTAGTGGTCAGTTCACATTAAGCTTGACTGTAATGTTCATTTCAGAAATCAAAGCATTTCTGCCTGAGGAAATACCTGTCTGTGTTATGGCTCAGGGCAGACATACTGTTACTGAAAAACAGTATCATCAGTCTGTTCTGAGACTTCTGTGGCTTTCAGGAGGTACAAGCTGTTGTATTGGACGACATAGGTTGTAGCGTTTAAACTGAAGAATTATTGGCCAGTTTAGACTCCTTCTCAAGACGGATTGGACTATTTTCTGTCTGGTGCCTTACTGTGTGATCTATGGATGGACACTTACCCGGTCTGGACAACATGATCTCATTATAATACGTTGACATATTGACATTTAACCACTGTAGTTATACGTCACATGTGGTGACATTAATGCTGGTCTGCTTCTGTGTGTAGAGGCTGGTTAGAGAAGAGAGTTTACAGGTCAGGACAAATGGCTAAAGAAGAGAGGTTAGAGGTCAGGATAAATGGCTTAAGAACAGAAGTTAGAGGTCAGGAAAAATGGCTAGAGAAGAGAGGTTAGAGGTCAGGACAAAATGCTCATTTCTAATCTATGATTAGAGTCTATCCCTTTGCCTTTGAGGCAACACCGGAATGATTCAATATTCTAGGTATTCAGCTCCAGACCTGAACTTTGCTGATGTTTGGTTCAAGGGAGAAGATTGAAGGTTACAGGTAACCCTTGCTTCTAACCATATCACTGTTTTTCATTTGATTGACTTATATTCCATTTTCAAACCTCAATTTGACATTGAATATTTGGAGTTTGCCTACTTAAGTAGGGTTACTGCGCTCAGTGGTAGTTTTAATTAACTTTAAGTGGAGTAGGGAGTGAATTGAATGGTCCTTCTTTTGAGCAGTAATTCTGTTATATCTGCATTTGATAAGAGTTTCATAAGGGATGTTCTGCTTTGTACATGATAATGGGATCTGCAATTCAAAGTAATTGCAGTGCTTTGCTCTGCAAACTAGTCTTAAAGAAAAAAGAAGAAAATTTTTCCTGCTCAGGCTCAATTACTATATTTCTTTTGGAAGGCAAATCTATACTATATAGCAAACTACAATACATTTTGTTTTGCAGCCCTGCATGCTGAATCCTCAAAGATAGATTCTGGGCTCTATTCAGTCTGTATCACTGAAGCGTTACAGATGTGAATAATTTACGATTGAGTCGACAAATGCAGCGTTCACTGTCAGCGCAAACTGAGGAACATCACCTTTAAATTTAAATCACTGTAAAACTAAGCTCCTGAAGTACATGTTGATTTAGAAACAGATTGAGGTTTCCCTGTTCTATGGGAGGTTTGTTGATATGGCCAGTGTATGGAATCCACAAAGATTATTTCCATTTTTATTCATTTATTGTGTATTATTGTTATTTACTTTTTCTTTAATAATTTTGCTTATCTTTCAGTCTTCTTCTGCTGAACTGATAGCTTGCCTGTAAGTATTTGGTGTAATAGTATTGCTGTCTAAGAAACTATTTGTCTGTGTTATTGCCTGTGGGTAATCACAGTGTAATTAACACGTTGTACCATTAGTCTGGACCGGCTGTTAGAGTCTAAATGTACGCATAGATGTCATCTTGTCTTTAGGCTATTTACAGTGGCCTTAGTATTGCATGTAGATGGAGAGAAAGACATCGAGAGAAAGAATATAGAGACAGCATAAGAAGATGGAACAGAGAATGAAAAAAATGTAGAAAGGGATTGATAGATTAAAAGACGGAGGAAGAGAGACTGGGTGATAAGATTTTGTGAGGACAAGAGTGCTTTAAAAAAGAGTGAGAAAGTACACAAGACTTGCTGGTAAATAGTGTGAAACTGAGAATGGAGAGGTATTCAGAGAGATGAATAAATAGTCATAAGAATCCGGAGAAACATAGAGGGGAAAAGGGTGAGATCAGGAGAGGGGGTGTGAAGAAGCAGAGAAGAGTGAGAGAAAGAGAGAGGTGAGGAAGGAAACAGGTGAAGAGGGAGGGAAAGAGATAAACCCGGGGAAGTGAGAAATCAAGACAGAGAAGAGAAGAGGGAGAGAGAGAGATAAAAAGGACAAATTGATAAAGAGAGAGATTGAGTTGTAACAACAGAGTCAGCAACATGACAGTGACGCTGAGTCCAATTGCCACCTTTTTAATTAATCGCTCACACACTCTTAAAGGACGTTCTCTCTGCTTCACAAGGCTGCTGCTCTATGAGAAAACCAGCATGTTCAGGCAACAGCAAACATCACAGCACCACTTCCAGAACATCGGGCTGGGTTTGTGTCACAGTTTGTGTCTGTGCTAATGTGGAACTCATATCTAGGGAATAGATTGTTTTTTAGGCCAACAAGGCAACAGGGCAATGCAGGTGTTTGACAAGCTTTGGTCAGGGTTGGTGTTACTAATTATGTGAATAGCGCCTGTGGAAAATCAAGTAATACATTTTATACTATCCACCGTTTCATGGTCTGTGCTAATAAAATCAAACAATTAAACCAAGTAATTGCGATTAATCGTGAATAATCGCAATTTTTTAATATGTTCAAATTTGGCACTAAATAATCTGTTTTCTGTTAAAAATCAAGTAATGTCAAAGATATACTATATGTTACTGTAAACTATGGACAAAGCTTGGCTATAAATTAAATAAGCGCATCTCCTTGTTAGAAACAAGAACGAACATCTAAGTTTGCATAACAAAACACTGCGACTCTTTTTGGGCGAGATTGAGCAAGCAATCATTAGAGGTAGGCACAACTAACGTGATCATAAAGTAAGCATAAGGCACACACATCTCAAGACATTGAAAGTATGTGTCGGCAGGTGCAGGAACGGTAATGAAGGTGCAGGAACGGTAATGAAGCCTCGAATGGCCATCACTAGTCTGACATACGAACTGAACAGGACAATTAGCTGTCTAGTTAGCTATTGCATATATGAATTAAATCGGAAGAAACGCGATAAAACATTCAACTAGTTAGCCGACTACACAGCTAAATGCAGCAACGTTTTCAATTACAAGACTGAGCAAGAAACCATTCAAGCTCCACAGCTGACGCGCTCGCCTATCAAGTTATCACGACAGGGTTACTATTGCCATCTAAAAGATATTAGCAACATTTCACAGCATCAAGTATAGACAACACCAAACATGTCCGTAGTGTATTTGTTATTCACCCCGACATCATTATTGCTTTCAAAGAGTAAGGATGTTTCCAACTTCGTATCACCAAACAACGCAGAAACAGCTTCTTCTAACGTAAAAAGTCGTGGCCGCTTTGCCGCTAGCATTTTGAGTAAAGAAATTATAAAAACTAAAAAAAAGTCAAATGACAACACACCCTTTTTATGATTTCTTATTAATGACAACATCCACCGGAATACAGGAACACGTTTTTGTCAGGTATATTTTGTGATATTTACACAAATATTGTTAAAGAAACACAGCTGCCTACGGCCGCTACGGGAATCTAAAGGAAGGCCGTTAACGGCCGCTATGGGATCCAAAGAGTTAATAGGCAAATAGATTTACATTAAATGAATGATTACATTGTAGAAGGCTTTATACTACAAGAGTATACTGATATTATCAAAGCATTATTCTAGGCATGATCAGAGAAAGGGAGAGACCAGCAGGCCAAATTTCATGGCTGTTTGGGGAGAGAAAAAGAGACAAAGGAGTGACAGTGTCAGAGAGAGACAATGACATTTAGCCATTTGTAACATTGTCTCACATCAAAGAGCACAACGATTCCACCTGAACTCATCTTTCTCGTATCTTGCTAAGGGTAATGGGATAGCTCAAACGCAGTGTGGGCACATCGCTGTCATAACATTCCAAATATTTTCTAGTTGACATCATCTTCCACAACCCATTTCTGTCTCAAAACAGACTGAATATATTTAATCTAGCAACAATACATCTGTCAATAATGTTGAATTTCATTAAAGCAGTTGCACTGCCTTTTCCTCTCTAAATGTAATCTTACCATTAGTTCCCTCTCAGATCCTGACCCATTGTTACAGCGTAGTGATCGGGAAACATGCTGGCATGATCTTTGAAATGGTATCTGTTAACAAATGAGTTAACAACTTGAGTGAAGCCACGTTAGGTGATCAGTAGAGCTGGCTCAGTAATATTAGCTAGGTGTGAGATGTGAGCCAGTAACAGCTACTTGTATTGAAATTATGACATCTTGCTACTTAGCTGTTTAATTGAAACAGATGATGTAATTTTGATATGAGAACATTGTTTCCATCCATCCAGCTGGCTTATTAGTTTTTTTTTCTTGTCAGCACTCCTAGCTACCTTTAGGAAAGGAATGGGAGTTTTATCCCTTCTAGGCAGTACTGTAGACTGCCTTTCCTGCAGAAACAGGTGTGCAACACAACCATCCCGGCATCATTAGATGCATACGATGACTCACCGTAGATATGCATTACGAATGATTGTGCAATCCCTCTGTGGAAATAAGAGTTTACGCGTAAATAATTAAGTCACGATAGTTCATATTTGAGTGCAGATTGGTCAATGGTCCTATTCAAATAATTTTGAGATGCAAAGACCCTAACAGCATTCCATACTATTGGAGTTTACCTCAGCATTTCAAATGCCTCTAAAGTGGATTGCATTTGTGTTGAAATTCTTGCCTCCGCAGACGGTTCAGTCAACGCAGCTTTATTTTCCTTTTGGTTTGCCGCATGTAGTTACTGATGCTTGTAACCAGCTCATCCTCAGCTAATCTTACTTGTTCCCGGCCAGGTTTGATCCTCGGTCTACTGGGTGGCAGGCTGCGTCTCTAACCACTACGCCTTTTAACAATAGGCTGTCAGTAAGTCACTCGCTCAGTCTGTCAGAGATATTCGCTCTTTTTGCCCAGCTTCACTTACGCTGTCTCGAAAAAAGTGTATTCTAATGATACCCAAGACCTTCACCAACACAACCAAATTATTCACAACAGCACATAATTAATATACTGTATGTATAATACTGTTAGAGTAAAAATGATTCCTCATTGGTCAGAAGGGGGTCGGTGAGGCCTTTTTAGTATTAATAGATGGTTCTGGGTCAAACCGCTATCTGCATGCAACACTGCCCCTTCGGCTGTTCTATTCCTCCCCTGAGGCCGACTACGCTCTGCACCTTTTTATGTGCTATCATTTTACTAACGTTTCACCAGGGAGCAGTTCCAGTATTTACACTTAATAGAGTTCTGATGCATGTACATTACCAGTCAGAAGTTCGGACACACCCATTCAAGTAAAGTTTCCACTGGTGCTGCATGTGCAGGACAGAGCTGGCCCATGGCGTAGGTCATGTGCAGGACAGAGCTGGCGCACAGCGTAGGTCATGCGCAGGACAGAGCTGGCCCATGGCGTAGGTCATGTGCAGGACAGAGCTGGCCCATGGCGTAGGTCATGTGCAGGACAGAGCTGGCGCACAGCGTAGGTCATGCGCAGGACAGAGCTGGCCCATGGCGTAGGTCATGTGCAGGACAGAGCTGGCCCATGGCGTAGGTCATGTGCAGGACAGAGCTGGTGCACAGCGTAGGTCATGCGCAGGACAGAGCTGCCCATGGCGTAGGTCATGTGCAGGACAGAGCTGGCCCACGGCGTAGGTCATGAGCAGGACAGAGGTGGCTCTATCCTTCAAAACTTGAAATTTTAAATCAAACAGTTACTATGAGGAGTATAGATTTTTAGCTTTTATTTGAGGGTATTTGTGTACATTTTGTTTTCATTATTTAGAAAGTCTTTATAGTCTCCCCCCCATTTTCAGGGCACCAAAGATTTTTGGACTGATTTGTTTAGTATTTAATTCTTAACAATTATCAATTAATTCTGCCACTACCAGATGCAGTTGCATCATTAATGAAGACAAATGAACCAGTTCCAGTGGCAGCCATATATGCCCAAAGTACAACACCACTCCGACCGTGTTTCACAGATGAGGTGGTTTGAAGTGGATTTACAACAGTTCCTTTTTCTTCTTCACATTTACTCTTGCCAGATTTCTGCTGGCTATTTCAGGTACAGTAACCTGGCCCTCCCATTTGAAATTCTGAATATTGGTTTGTACCTTTCAGTGCAGCCCCTGTAACTCCCCTGGAGAATTCCTTTGCGAATGATAGTGGTTAAAACATCTGTGCGAACCGACCTGATACCATCATGGGAGCACCCTGAACTGCTTACAGTCCAATACATTTGTACAGCTGCATAACACACGTCCATTTGTTTTTAGCACAATAACAGTCACGCATGCTGTGTCTTGTTTTTTGACGTTTGGTGGCATGTAATATTATGAAGGTCGTAAGATTCTACACCTCCACGCTTCCTGTGTGACATTACAGGTTCAGGCACTTGTCAAATGTAGCACCTAGCTAAAGTAGCTTCCATTGTACAATTATGACATTATCACGATACATGATTGTAGTAAGTATGGTTAACATTCAGTATACTTATATGACGATCTTGAAATGTTCCTTATGTCGTGGAGTCCATTCTTGGTATCATGTCCTTAAGAGTCAATGGAGAGGTTCTGTGGTTTCACCACATGATGAGCATTCTCTGATCATCCACTTTTAATCGCTCGGTAAATCCGGTGCTTGATAATGTTGTTCTTCTTGATAATATTTTTCAACCCAATAATGACTCTCCTTGACCCCTTTTTTGTCCTCAAGTTGACACCAAACACAAAGATTAGAATCAAGACTAGACATTGACAACTTTCTCAAGCCTACACAAATGGTGTGACAGAACTCACCAGTCTAAACAAACAAAAAACATCAAACGAATTGTCCCAATACATTTGGTGTCCTTAAATAATGTTGATTATGTGCAACAACTGTTACCGTTTATAAATGGTGAAACAAACATTATACACAAGTTTATATATCATTTTGTACAGAGAAGCACTTTCTCTTCTTTTGGCTCTAAACTCAAAATATTTACATTTTAAATCAAACAATTACAATGGTATACAATGGAAAGGTATAGATTCACAATTTATTTAGGGCCTTTAGTATAGCTAATATTATGTAGTATAGCAAGCCACATACATTTTTAGTAAACGGCTTAATAGCAGCAGGTCACGCAGGGCACAATATCTTTTTTATTACATGTTCCCCTTTTTTCTTCCCAATTATATTATATTTAATTTGTGATTAAGGTGAACTCGGAACTTGTCATCTAAAGGACATCTGATTCCGCTCTTTGTCTTATCCACAGTCTAGATTCTAGACTAATTTTAGAATCAGTCTAGATTCTAGAGTTACTAGAATGCCATATTCCAAGACAACCATATTAGATACTAACCCCCCAAACCAGGACGGGGCTGGCCAATTGCATTGCAATGACACACCTAACTGTGACCCACTGATTTTCTGTGAAATTGACTTCACACCTCCCCCGTCCCTATGAAAACATTTTTTTAAATGCAGGATATGAGCTGTGCAGTTGCATTGTCTTTGTCCTAGGCTAGGTGGTAAGCAAGGAGGTAGGCTAGGCTTGGAGGTAGGCTAGGTGGTAGGCTAAGTGGTAGGCTAGGAGGTAGGCTAGGTGGTAGGCTAGGAGGTAGGCTAAGTGGTAGGCTAGGAGGTAGGCTAGGTGGTAGGCTGGGTCAGCTAGGAGGTAGGCTAGGTGGTAGGCTAGGAGGTAGGCTAGTTGGTAGGATAGGATCTAGACTAGGTGGTAGGCTAGGAGAAAGGCTAGGTGGTAGGATAGGAGGTAGGCTAGGTGGTAGGACAGGATCTAGGCTAGGTGGTAGGCTGGGAGTTAGGCTGGGTGATAGTCTAGGAGGTAGGCTTGGTATTAGGCTAGGTGGCAGCTCGACATCAGCAGTCTCCGACATTAGAACATTGATTTACTATTTGGTTATATATTGGCCTCAAGGAGGGGTTGGGGTAGGTGGGGGGTCTGAGTGTCTGTGTGGTAAGTCTGTAGGGGTTACTGAACAGTTAGTGATAGTTATTAAATTGATTGGAGGGCATATAGAGGAATAAATAGCAACAGGAGGTGGTGAGGACATTGCCTGTTCCAGAAGTGTTTGTGTTGGTTATTTACTGTAGGTTTAGAGGTGGTGACAACTGGTTGAAGATGGGTTAGTTTGGGGTACATGGGTATAGTGGTGCTGAAGGACTGATGGAGGTAGAGAAGGGCTGGTAACGAGATGTCATTCTGTTGTCATTCAGGATAGAATGGAGGGACAGGGAAAGAAAGAATAGATGGTGGAGACAGTGATCGTAGGGACTGCAGCCAGGATGGAAAGGAGGATGGAGCAAAGGAGGCAGGAGGAGAGGACTGGAAGAGAAGAGGAGGGCTAAGGGACAGAAACTGGCAGATAGAACACTTTTTGTCCTGCTAAAGTCAGGCATCATCTGAGGAAATAATAGTTGGAGAGGGAGAGGAGGAAAAACACTGGGGGGATGGGGGGGGGCGTTTTTTAAAAGCTGTTGATACAATGACAGTTCTGAGAACTGTTCAAAGGCTGCTATATCTGTTAGCAAGATAAGATATCTACTTGGCTACATGTTACACTGTCAGAAAACACTGGAATAAATATACAGTATCCATATTGCCCACTCAATGCTGTCAGGGCCACTACACAGACTCATTTGACAATTTTTATGACCCAGAATCAGTCACCAGGTAATTGTGTTTAAGTTGTCCGGACCTGACATCTAATCTATATGCATCTCCTCCTATGCCTCCCACTGATATCCTCACTTTACATCCTCCCTCCCCTGGTCCCTCTTTGTCTCTCTTTCCCTTCCTCCATTTGTCCTTCTCCGTCTCTTTCAAACCAATTCAATTCAAATGGTCTTCCTGTGTACTTAGACAACTTTAAGTCCACACTACATTACACATTAAATGAGAAAGACTAAAGACATTTTAAATGTTGTATTATTATTTACTGTATGTAGGTGCTGTACATTGTTGTAAACATGCAAATTGTGGAAGAATGGCAAAGATAAATAAACAAATAGTTATGTTTATTGGTTATGTCTGCAAGGCCGTCTGAGCTCTTCCTATTGCACATTTTGGTATTTTGTACAGATAAAGGTGTTTATCAATGTTTGACTTGCAATGAAATACTTTCTGTTTGTGTAATTCAGGAACTAATCTAGTGTAGTCAAATATTTTGCAAGAGGCTAGGAGGTGCAGCTCCATTTCCACCTCATGTGTAAATAGTGTTTTCCAGGTCTGCTGGTGGCAGTCTCTCTTGATGGCAAGACTGTGTTTGTTATTATATTGTTAAACTTTCCTTCAATGTGGATCAGTATCAGTGGTCAGGTGTTTTGACATTGTGCACTGTCTGTTTAGGGAAAGTTGTCATTCTACAGTAGTTAACTGTTTTGGTTAATTCTTTCCAGTGTGAAAAACAGTTCTCTTTTAGTTTTCTCATGATTTCTATTACTCCCCTGAGGTTAAATTCACGAACACAAGGTGTTCTTTTTGCTACAGGCATTTTTTTGCACATCCATGCCGTCAAACATGCTGTGAACAAGCTTTCAACATGTCTTCAACATGCCTTCAATATGCCTTCAACTTGCCTTCAATATGCCTTCAATATGCCTTCAACATGCCTTCAACACGCCTTCAATATACCTCAAACATGCCGTGAGAACTAGATAAAAACAAAATACACAAAATCATCAATGATTCCAGTGCAATACTATGCTATCATGTTGCTATCAAATGAACTCTGATAGCATATTAGCCAGTAGCTAGTTTGTTAGCATAGTCAAAAATAAGTATAATGTAGAAACGTACAGATAAACTTGCAGACCTCATTGGCCATGTTAACTTAAGAGGAGTAAGGAAGGAAACCTCCATCTTTACGACTTCACTAAATAACAATATTCATGAACATTAGGCTACTATACAGCAATGTAACTTATGACATCATCCTCTGTTGAACCATCCAGGTGCTCTGCCTGCCATGGTAATGTGTTGCAACTAATTAAACTAATGACCCAGCCCCACTTGCACAGGAATTTTGGTTCTGCTATGGAAATATTCAACCTGGCCTCAGGGGACTATGTAGACTATTTTACATAAATCTTTGACAGCCAAATTCGTAAGATATATTACGTTAGGGTAAGTAACGTTACAATAATAACCTAGAAAAAAAAAGTGGAAGGCTGTGTTTCGATCCTGGGTCCTTCCACTCCACAGACAAGGTGCTCTACCCATTGTTCTAAATCAGAACTTCCTGATAGAGGCAGTGAGTATTGGTGTTACAATGTCAATATGTTACAAGTGATTTTCTTTCTAACCCTAACTCAAACCTTAACCCTAACCTTAACCCTGGTTCTGTGATACCTAACCTTAACCCAAACCCTAACCTTAACCCTAGTGCTGTGATACCTAACCCTAACCAAACCTTAGCCTAACCTTTTTCGTTTTCTAACCTTACCCCAAACCTTAACCCTATCCTTAACCCCTGTTCTGTGATACCCAGAGGTGTCGCTAGGATCACAATACATTCCGGGCTTGGCCCACCCTCCCGCCCCGCCCGGGACAGAAAGTACAGGGTTTTGAATGTACATGCGGAAAATTGTGTGCACACCCTCTCATAACTGGGGATGTGGCTGTGTTCAGAATTAACCAATCACATTCAAACTCATGTTAAATAGAAGTCATTACACACCTGCCATCATTTAAAGTGACTCTGATTAATCACAAATAAAGTTCAGCTGTTCTAGTAGGATTTTCCTGACATTTTCTTAGTTGCATCTCAGAGCAAAAGCCATGGTCC
>JACXGI010003358.1:0-11894 GCA_016801175.1 Esox masquinongy | reverse complement strand
AAGAGACATTACCAAGAACTGGACGTCCCTCAAAAATTGATGAAAAGACGAGACGAAAACTGGTCAGGGAGGCTTCCAAGAGGCCTACAGCAACATTAAAGGAACTGCTGGAATTTCTGGCAAGTACTGTTTGTGTGCTACATGTGACAACAATCTCCCGTATTCTTCATATGAATGGGCTATGGGGTAGGGTGGCAAGACGGAAGCCTTTTCTTACAAAGAAAAACATCCAAGCCCGGCTGAAGTTTGCAAAAACAAACATCAAGTCCCCAAAACGCAAGTGGGAAAAAGTGTTATAGTCTGATGAAACCAAGATTGAACTTTTTGGCCATAATTCTAAAAGGTATGTTTGGTGCAAAAACAACACTGCACATCACCCAAAGAACACCATACCCACAGTGAAGCATGGTGGTGGCAGCATCATGCTTTGGGGCTGTTTTTCTTCAGCTGGAACTGGGGACTTAGTCAGGGTGGAGGGAATTATGAACAGTTCCAAATACCAGGCAATTTTGGCACAAAACCTTCAGGCGTCCATTAGAAAGCTGAAGATGAAGAGGAAGTTCACCTTTAAGCACGACAACGACCCAAAGCACACATCCAAATCCACAAAAGCATGGCTTCACCAGAAGAAGATTAACATTTCGGAATGGCCCAGCCAGAGCCCAGACCTGAATCCAATTGAACATCTGTGGGGTGATCTGAAGAGGGCTGTGCACAGGAGATGTCCTCGCAATCTGACAGATTTGGAGCGCTTTTGCAAAGAAGAGTGGGCAAATATCGCCACGTCAAGATGTGCCAGGCTAATAGACTCCTACCCAAAAAGACTCCTACCCAAAAAGACGAGTGCTGTAATAAAATCAAAAGGTGCTTCAACAAAAGTATTAGTTTAAGGGTGTGCACACATATGCAACCAGGTTATTGTGAGTTTTTTATATTTTATTTTTCCCCCTCAAAGATTTCAGTTTGTTTTTCAATTGAATTGTTCACGTTATAGGTCAGATTAAAGGTGGAAAAGTTCTTACATGATTTATTTTGTCTCATTCTTTTACATCACAAAAACCTGTCATTTTAACAGGGGTGTGTAGACTTTTTATATCCACTGTACACACTAGCGGCCTACACGTCTATATTGTCATAATGCGCGATCGGAATTATAGATGAATAGATCAGGGGCTATTTTTTATTATTATTATTTTTGTTCCATTTGAGATCCGGGGCTATTCATAAAAGATCCGGGGCTATAGCCCCGGACGCCCAGGGCTAACGACGCTACTGGTGATACCTAACCTTAACCTAACTGTAATCTTAAAATGCATTTATTACATATTGTAGCGACCTTGGTAAGGCCAATACTCATCCCCCAAATCCATAATCCCTGTGTGGAGCCGTCGGTAGAATGGCCACTTCCTCTGCCGAACGTCGCTGGTTTGAAACAAGGCTTGGATGTTTTGTGCAAATTCGTAATGTATGATACGTTTTTGTACCATTGGTAACATATTATACGTTTTAATAGCTTTCATAACATATTATACATTTTAATAGCATTTGTAAGATATGTTACATATGAACAAATTTGTAATGTATTATATGTTTTGGTAGTGCATTGTAATGTAACCTAACGTAACATATCATACAAAATGGATTTACGTAAAATAGTCTACGTAGTCCCCTGAGACCAGGTTGCAACATGAGACAGGTAAACAAACATGTTCTTAATTATATTGGCTAATTTACAAAACATTATTAAAAACATAGATTATTCTTATATGGAACTCAGAACTATTAAATTAACCTAAACTGCATATCTGACTACGATGGCAGCTACAATTTGGTTGGGTCTAACCGTCATTGTCCTGTGGCTATACGGGGCATTTTTTTAACAAAGCCTGAAAATCAGATGGCTTAGTGTTTATCTCACTGCAAGTGAGGGCTTTGTTATGGAAGTGCTTTAAGATGGTTTTAGTTTTTAACGACTCTTTTCTGGCTGAGGGTAGAATCCTTATCCTGCTCCGCATGCATTCTTTCTCACGTCCCCCATTCCCTCTTTTTGTCTCTTTTTCTTTCTTCCCCTCCCTCGGTCCAACACTGTACATTGTGTGCTCTGAGGAATGTGAACGTCTCATCAGGCAGTAGAGCAGCATAACACTGCAGTGGCATCAATAACGTTACCTACAAAACTGGCCAGGTTTCTCTGTCTCCCTCTCTCTCTGTCTCACTGCCTCCCCGTCTCTCTGTCTCCCTCTCTCTCTGTCTCACTCTCTGTCTCCCTCCTCTCTGTCTCTTGCTCTTTGTCTCTCTCTTTATCTCCTTCTCTCCCTCCCTAATCTGTCTCTTAGTCTCCCACTCTGTCTCACTCTCTGTCTCTCCCTCTCTTTCTCCCTCTCTCTGTCTCCCACTCTGTCTCTGTAAGCCTCTTTCTGTCTCCCTATGTCCTTCTGTCTTGTTAACTCACACTGTTTTTCTGTCTCTCACTGTCCTTCTGTCTCCCACTCTGTCTCTTTGTCTCCCATTCTCTGTTTCTCTGTCTCCCTCTGTCCCTTTCTTTTCCTCACTGTCTCAGTTTTTCTCCAAATATCTTTGGCTCATTCTCCTATCTTCCATTCTCTTTCTCCTCTCTCTTTGTAACACTCCTGTGTTATATTCTCCACTGTGATCTCTCCCTTCAGGAACATATTGATCTATAAAAGCACACAGACTTATGTTTATGTGTTAGTTCAGGGGAGCCCAGATAAATAAATAAATAAACTTTAATCTTTTTGTTGAGAGTGCACAGTAAAGAAAACATTTGCACCAGAATCCAAACCGGATTCTCCTGTAGGGACCTCAGAAGCTTTTATTTACCCATTTCTCTCTAGTCGATGGTACATCACAGATGTACAACTTGAATAGTAGGTAGGCATCATGGATTGTCTGTTTGGTCCAATCAAATGGTTTGACAACACAGTTGAGGAAATGTTTGTCATAAGGTACAAAGTAAAAGTGACCTTTGAAGCTACCTTTGATATTCAACCATCCCTCTCTTTTCCTTCCGCTCTCTCACCCCCTCACTCTCCAGCTCTCCCCTCTTTCACCCCTTCCTCTCTTCAACATGGAGCAGGATAGACAGCAAGGCAGAGGAATAAATCTGATAAATCTTGGACAAAACTACAAACTGAGCTGCTGTGAACCATTCCAAGAACATCTTTGGCAATAAAGCAGGCTTCTACCAGGACAAAACACAACACAGTGTCGGAACGAATATCATTGGCCAATGAGCAACTGTCCATGTGCCTGGACAACAAACATATTCATGTGTGCTACCATTTCCAAAGATGGGATGGTAGGACATAAGCCCCTTCTTGGGTATCACAATGCTGGAGCTACACACCTCATTGAGTTCTTCAGTGAAATAGTGTGGGATAATGTTAAGTTCCACCATTCAGAGGTGGTTCAGGAATGGTTTTGGGACAATCTCTGATTCCTGACCCTACACCCATGTTCTTTTCATTATGGAGGTGGGAGGTCTATGTCCACCATCCCCATGAGCATGTCACTCTCCTTCAGCCCACGGATAAGTCAAGTCATGACATCACTGGTGACCAATGACCAATGTTTGGATTCACCGTGCCAAAAGATTTTTCCAACAGTGCATGAAAAATTAAGACATTCATTGTGAAGTGGAAAATATATTATGGCCAAATGCTGAAGACATAATTGACACACATTGCGTGGTGTGTCCAAAACATAGACATTTCTGTAATTTATTTTTGAAAGTATTTGATACAATTGATTTAACCACCTACCCATGTTGCAATAAAAGTTCCTTTTTTTGTATCAATGATTGTGGAAGATCTCTTCATCGAACACACATTTGATAATGGGATAGAAATTATGGAAAATCTTTTCAGTCTATTCTAATATGTTGTGTACATCAAGAGTTTTGCCTAATGTGAAAACAGTTAAATAAACTGTAATAGATTACCTTTAGCACTTCAAAGACTCATTTTGAAACACATGTCTTACATTGTTTGGTCATAGAATAACTGACTGTTTCAACAAATGAACTAAGAGAATTGTACTGTTATGTTTTGATGACTTAACCAATTTTCTCCTTACATTTAACCAAAATCTTAGTGGTTGAATCAATCACGTTGTGGTGAAAGATGTTTACAAACCAAATGAAAGCATAATCAGTTGTTTAGATTGCAATATTTATGGGTTACAAGTATAATCATTTTGGAGTTTTGCAGTTTTCAGTTTTGAAAGACCACAAGATACTATTTTTTAATAGCGACTAAAGAAAACTGTAAGTACTCTCTCAATGTACAAAACCATTTAAAGCTTTGGAGACACCTACTCACTGAAGAGTATTTCTTAAGTTTTACTATTTTCCACATTGTGGAATAATAGTGAAGATATTAAAACTCTGAAATAAAACATATAGAATCATGTTGTTAACAAATCAAAATACATTTATTTTTTAGATTCTTCAAAGTAGCCACCATTTGCCTTGATGACATCTTTGCACCTTCTCTCAACTGGCTTCAAGAGCTAGTCATCTGGAATACATTTCCAACAGTCTTGAAAGAGTCCCCAGATATGCTGAGCAGTCATTGGCTGCTTTTCCTTCACTATACGGCCCAACTCATCCAAAACCATCTCAATTGGGTTGAAGTCAAGTGATTGTGAAGGCCATGTCCTCTGATGCAGTGCCATAACTCTCCTGCTTGGTCAAATAGCCCTTACAAAGCCTGGAGGTATGTTTTGGGTCCTGTTGAAAAACATATGATAGTCCCAATAAGTGCAAACCAGATGGGATGGCACATGGTTGCAGAATGCTCTGGTAGCCATGCTGGTTGAGTGTGCCTTGAATTCTAAATAAATCACAGACTGTGTCAGCAGCAAAAAAACCCCAAAAAAACACACAATGACACCTCCTCCATGCTTTATGGTGGGAACCACAAATGAAGTGATCATCTGTTCACCCACTCTGCATCTCAGAAAGACAAGGAGGATGGAACCAAAAATCTCAAATATGGACATATCACCAAAGGACAGATTTCCACCAGTCTAATATCCATTTCTCTTGTTTATTGGCCCAAGCAAGTCTCTTATTATTATTGTTATCCTTTTTTATTTGTTTTTTGCTAGTCTATTTTTTTTTTGTCCTTTTGTAGCAATTCAATCATAAACACCTGATTCACGCAATCTCCTTTGAACGGTTTATGTTGATATGTGTCTATTAGTTGAACTCTGTGAAGCATTTATTTGCCCTGCAATCTGAGGTGCAGTTAATTGCCAATTTCTGAGGCTGGTAACTCTAATGAACTTATCCTCTGCAGCAGAGGTAACTCTGGGTCTTCCTTTCCTGTGGCGGTCCTCAAGTAAGCTTGCTTCTTCATAGGGCTTGATGGTTTTTGCGACTGCACTTTCATAGGTCTTGAAATATTCTGGATCAGCTTACAGGAATGATGGTCTGTTGTTTGTCTTTGCTTATTTGAGCTGTTGTTGGCATAATAGGGACTACTACAGTACAGACATAATGGTCTTCTGTATACCAACCCTATCTGCATCCTAACACATTAAGAAGGAAAGAAATTCTACCAATCAACTTTAAACAAGCTACATTTGGCTTTTGAAATGCATTCCAGGTTAATACCTCTTGAAGCTGGTTGAGAGAATGCAAAGAGTGCGCAAAGCTGTCACCAAGGCAAAAGGTGGCTACTTGGAAGAATCTACAATATGAAATGCATTCAGATCTGTTAAACACTCTTTTGGTTGCTACATGATTCCATATGTGTTATTTCATAGTTTTGATGTCTTTAGTACTATTCTACAATGTGGAAGATAGTAAAACTGAGGAACTACCCTTGTACCAATAGGTGTGTCCAAACATTTGACTGGTACAGTATGTCTTCCTCTCTCTTTCTCTCCTTAACTCCATTTCATTCTGTCTGTTCCTCTCTCACAACACCTCCACCAGGCTCATTAAGAAGACCTCTTCAGATATGCAGCTAGAGTCCAACTTCCATTTCCACCCCGCCCCCCCCCCCAAAAAAAACATTAATTGCAAGTCTTTTTCTCTCATTTCATTTCTCTTTTTTTCATTATTACTTTCTCTTTCTTGTTTTGTATCTCTCTGTAGCACTGCCAGGCCTGGGGGATGGTTAACATCTGTCAGTCTGGAGTGTATGCATCCTAAACGGCTTCCTATTCCCCAAGTAGGTTACTACCACCAGCAGAAGATATGGTTCGGGCAGGGGTCTCACAGCCTCCGATGTGTGTATCTTCTCTCTGCGGGATCAACTCGGTCTCTCCTCGGTTCTCCATTGTCTGAACACGGGGACCTGTTTCTACACCTCCTATTTAAAGGGTGGATGACTCAGCATCATTACACACCTCGTCGAACACGGTGTGTGTCTGTTTGTGCGTGCGTCTTTCTCATGCGTCGACGTGGTTCGCGTGTTTGCATACCAGTAGGTGTCAGTCCCCCCTATCCCCCAAACGTCGTCATCGGCCTCGTCCTCTGTCGCACTGGAGAGGCAGCGGGCTGTTGAGAGTCACTCCAAGGCATGACACATGGAGGCAGCCCCCTCCGCGCCTATTCCATCTAATGTCATGGTTACACATCAGGGAAGAGAGAGAGGGGGGAGCGAAAAAGACAGCTGGAGGCATAAAGACAGTAAGGAGAGAGCTAGAGAGAGATGAGGGGGGAATGAGAGGGACAGGAGGGGAGAGGGAAAGAACGTCCTCCCCGTGATTAATGCGGCCCCTCCTGTACACCGGAGCCACGCGTTCCGGCAGAGATTTCCCTCCAGTTCACCCAGTCCCAGCTCCCAAATGAAACCCTATTCACTAAAAAGTTCACTTCTTTTGACCAGAGAGAGGCAGAGATCAGAAGTCAATTGGAATGAGTAGGCTATCCAGTGCGGGCTGGTTGTCTAAATGGAAATGTCAAGTCCACATCAGATTCCCTCTGTTTGTTACACAGGGGAGAGCACAGCTCACAGAGCCATACCCGGCCACGGAAAAACACACGTTGGCATGTGTCTGTAGAGGTGGATGGGAAAGAGAATCACGGATGGATGGAGAGGGAGTGAGAAAGAGATGGCTGGAGAGAAAGAGGTTATTATATGACGAATCCATTGTGTGGGACTGGCTGCGCTCTTTTAATGTCTCTCCCGGGGTGAGGGCAATTTTCAACTGGCTTAGGGATACACTTTGATACACATGACCACACACAGATACAGACACACAGAGGGGTAGGATAAGGAAACACCTGCTTACCCTATCAACCACACAGACAGACAGACAGACAGGGGGAGCGAAACAGACAGAGAGAGCGAAACAGACAGGCCATACGGTACTGTAGCTAAACTCACATAATGCTTCGTTACCGACACGTAGCCCTACACAGGGAAATAGGCCAACGTTTTACAGTGAGATATGTGCTCGGCACTCTGGAAAATGCACATTCCCGCACTGTAAGTAGAAGGGAACGTGCAACCATCAATAACACAATCAAGTGAGTTCAAACAACAAAATGAATTAAAACAAAAAAGTGATTAAGCTGCTAAGGGAGGTGGTGTGTGACCAGCATCACACATGACTGTAAGCCCTTCTGGACCATTCTATTACCCTTTCAGAGAGAGACAGAACACATGCTACAATACAAACTTAAAGAGTGTGTGTGTGTGTGTGTGTGTGTGTGTGTGCGTGTGTGTGTGTGTGTAGCGGGGGGTATTTTGTATTTGTTCGTCTAAGCTAAATGTGTCTAAGCTTAGCAGGGTCTGTTCAGGTCAGCCCCAATGGAGACCCGATGGTATTAGCGGTGATGTTGGAGTAGGGGGCGCTCTTCCCTCTGGTTTCAATATTAAATCCCGTGTTCAGCAAATGGGACATTGCCCTGTGTAGTGCGGTGACTTTTGAATGGGATTTTATTCATGCGTCCTGACTTCAGTGGTCACTAAAGATCGCATGGTGCCTGACTTCATGGTGTCCTGACTCCATTTCCAATCCGACCCATTTGATCATAGGCAACTAATCATCTCCAGCTTCCGATTGGTGCACTGATCCCCTCTCCTCCATGACAAAAAAGAAACACATTGTAAAGTACCGTAGGCACTAAACGCAGCAATCAATAATGTATCTAAGTCACTCCAAATAAGAGTGTCAGCTAAATGATGAAATGTAGGTGTAAGTACAACACTAACTACCCTTCATGTTTTGATGTGTGTGATTATCTGCCTGGCCAACTGTATGGTCATGCCCCATCTAAATAGTTGTCTGTGTATTTTTCTGTATCCTTGTGTGTGTATATCTCCCAGGATGTGTGTGTGTGTGTGTGTGTGTGTTCATTAATTGGAGTGTTTTTAATCTGTTTTTGAGTGCATGTGTGTGTGTGTGTGTGTGTGTGTTTGTTTTTGCCCAAGTGTGCCTGCACACCCTCCTACGTCTTGTAAGGACATCTTCAGTCATTAACGGAGCCAGTTTTGTAATTTAAAATGAGTTGATAGCAGAGAGGCTGTGAAGTCTGATGGGCCAGATTCTGAGCTGTCGTATTTAATCCAATCCCAAATCTATTACTAGATACTGTACACTGGGACAAACAAAGAGAAAGATAGAAGCAGAGAGAGAGAGAGAGAGAGAGAGACAAATAGAGACACACACAGAGACAGAGGGGTAGTGGCACCACAGATCCTATTCATCTTGTGCTAGCTGGATGCCCTGTGACAGGTGCTAAGTGCATTGATGTCTCTGTGACATAACAATGCAAATCAATGTCAGAGATGTCAGACTGACACACAACAGCTTTATCTACACCAAGAGAACAAAGAAGGCTTAATGTCTCCTGGTCGCCTTCCACTCACATCTTAGAAAACAGCCATCTTGGATCTGAAGGGATACGTGGGATTTAATAGGAAACAGCCATTTTGGATCAAAAGGAAACATGATTTAAAATGGCTTTCACTTAATTATAAAAGCACAAACCTTGACGTTGTTTTCTCATATATTCTGGGTCCTTTAACAGATGTTCTATTCCAGAGCAACTTAAGTAGCGACTGCATATATTTTCACACTTTTTTGGTACTGACTGCCTGTGTGAATGTTATCACCATCACCTGGAATCCCAGGCTGCAGACAAGCAGAGGACTGATGATCCAATTCAGTTCAGTAGCAACAGAAGACAAACGAGACAGTCGTGCTCTATGCCTTTGACAGTGTTGTCCTGCCCTTGTTTTTTTGTGTGTTGCATAATTCAAGCACGCCTCTTAAGCAAGGCCTACTGTGTGTCCACTGCCTACTAGGCTTTCTTATCTTCTGTAACACTCACTTAATGGAAATACGTATGGTTTTTGTGATGTCCTAAATGAGATTATTTTTTCCCCACAGGTGTCACATTTTTAAACTGCCATCTATTGTATCTAAACTGTCACCCTGCCGTCGTAAGGGTCATGCTCAAACAACTCCTATCCAAATCTACAGTTCTCTACGCTTATACAGTTCAATACAGTACAATACATTAGACAAATGTGACCGAAGAGTGCTGATTAACAGTAATTAGTAATGATTTTGCGAGCCCTGTAGAAACGCCGCACACTGGTTGTGTAAATTGTGTTTGGGAAGACAAACCTTAGATTGTGTCACATTAGTTGTTTGTCGGTTTTTAAGAGCTGTGTTTTTACAAGGTCTATAGTGGATGTTTAGAAGACCCGATGCTTTGACCCGATTCTAAATACAATTTAAAACTACTTTGACAGAGAAGGACTGCTTTCAGACTGAAGTTCCATCTATCACACCTTTGAAGTAGTTCTATTCAAACATACAATAGGAAAGTACTTTCAGAACACTTTTGGAAATGACTTTTCCATTTTGAGCACAAGGTCTGTGTTGTGCTTGATGGGTCATGGACAGATTGGGAGGCACACACACACACACACGCCCACACACATGTAGTGGGGTTTGCTTTGGTAGCTGCAGGGCTAAGTAAGCCTTTGTCTACAGTTTTCTCCTTATCATTGGTCGACGCATACAGCCACGGTTCCCAATACATTATACCTTCTGTGTCCCAGGAAGGAGGAGAGGGATGTAGGGAGTAAATTATAGGAAAGTCTGACATTCACTATGCCCCTGGAATTTACAGAAACTGTGAATTGTCAGCCCACGTCCACCCACAACCTGTGATAGTGTGAGTCATGCCTCAGGAAATCCCAGAGTAAATGGCCCTGCACATATAGGCACGTGGTTTGCACTTAGGCGCTAGAACAAGTTGATTAGCGATCATGGCATCCAGAGTGGCCGTTCTCAGCAGCAAACAATGCGTAGAAGATAAGTTTTGCGCACGTGCAAGAAATACAACTTCCCCTCCCTCGTTGATTCCCTCGATTACTTTTACTAGCAGTTTCTTCTCCGGGCGCTAGCAGTGGGTGGTCTACAAAACACAGCATGAGCACAGCATGAGGTGAGTTAGCGATCGTAGAGAAAAAACAAACGCCAAGTGATCGCAAGTCCTACAATCACTGCAGTGTGCCCCAACCTTAAAAGAAAGACCTAGGGAGGGAGAGATGGAGGAAGAGAGGGATGGAGAGATGGAGGAAGAGAAGGATGGAGAGGGAGGGATGAAGGGAAGAACAGTGGGAAGGAGCAAGAAAGAGTGGAGAGGGACTATAAATGTTGAAATGATGTGAACTGTGAATGTCCCCCAGATCTTAATCATTATCCGCTTACCATGGCCCAGAAGAGTGTTTTTCAACCCTGCTCCTGGAGGCACCCCGCCCTGCATTTTTTAGATCTCTCCCTGCTCTATCACACCTGATTTAAATGATCAGCTCATTATCAAGTCCTAGATGAGCTACATCAGGTATGTTAAGGCAGGGAGAGACAAAACACGCAGGACGGTGTGCCTCCAGGAGCAGGGTTGAAAAGCACTGGCCTAGAAGAACCTACATGTATAGGACTAGCTGGCCTCACAAAGGAAACGTAACAAATCGTACAAAAAGTTCTGCATTTGTGTGTTTTTACGTTCTCAGAGTCAATAAAACGCGAAGCCATTTATGTTTGCACAGTCCGTTTTACGTAAATACCGTAACGTTTCGAGCCGACGGCCGTCCGTTGACCAACTGCCTGTGAGGGATACGGCATGCATCGAGTCGATGTTTGTCGATAAGATGCACATCACTTTGGTCCAAACCACAAAACTTGAGTAATTGACGTCTCTGATGATCATCGCCCCCTGGCCTTGACCTAGCTTCGACTTAGCTCCCCCAGTGACACATTTTTGGTGTTGCTAGTCGATGACAGTGTCGATAAGATGTCGAAGTAACTTTAAATTAAGTTTGGCTTGGGTGTTGTGGTCGTGGATGGGGGTAAATGCCACCGACTCTGACTCCACTGCTAACGAGTTCGAATCACCAGACACTTCCTTACGCCTAACCTTAACCTAACACTGTAGTCTGGTTAACTGTCGACACCCTGATACGTAAACATATGTACATAAAACGACTTTCCAAACAGAAAAGTGTTTACATTTGAATAACTGGTCATACGTATAAGTTTTTACATTTGAATGCCTGGTCATACGTGTCATACGTATAAGTGTTTACATTTGAATGCCTGGTCATACGTGTCATACGTATAAGTGTTTACATTTGAATGCCTGGTCATACGTGTCATACGTATAAGTGTTTACATTTGAATGCCTGGTCATACGTGTCATACGTATAAGTGTTTACATTTGAATGCTTGGTCATACGTGTCATTTGTATAAGTGTTTACATTTGAATGCCTGGTCATACGTATAAGTGTTTCCATTTGAATGCCTGGTAATACGTGTCATACGTATAAGTGTTTACATTTGAATGACTGGTCATACGTATATGCGTTTACGTTTGAATGCCTGGTCATACGTGTCATAC
>JACXGI010003357.1:38011-63424 GCA_016801175.1 Esox masquinongy | reverse complement strand
CAACACTAACCAAAACACACACTCCAACACTAACCAACACACATAACCACAGACGAACCAACACACAGAAATGAGCTGACACGCTGTTTCACCAATAGCCATCCAGCATTTCATTCATACGGAGGAAAAAACCCATATCTTTTAATCCTATATTTTATACACCGCTGATTCCCCATCAATCCCATAAGTCCCCTGAGCCACTCCACAGCTCTTTTCAGTGCACTGGAATGAATGACTCAACAGGAGGGGTAAAAGGTGTCGAAACACTATAGACAATCGTGCCCCCCCCCCACCGGTCCTACTCAGACATCAGTGTTTCCCTCTTACTTCTCGTAGTCGTGCTTGCAGTAGAGCAGACGGTCTCTGCAGTAGCAGGTCCCACTGAGCGCACTCAGACACACCGCACACTTAACGCAGGTCTCGTGCCACGAGCGCTCGTTGACACGCAGCAGGAAACGGTCCGCGATGGGCGATTCACACCCCGCACACACCTCGCCCCCTCCACCGCCCCCGTGCTCTGAACCTGGGGGGGTGAGAGAGGCGCACAGGGGACAGAATGGTGAGTGGAAGCGTGTAAGTTCCGCGTGGCGGACAAAGATCAAGATTCTCCACTGAGCTTGATATTTTAGTTAAGGACCCAAACGGCTCTAAAAATGAAGGAGAAAATGTAAATCAATCAATCACATTTATTTATAAAGCCCTTTTTACATCAGCAGTTGTCACAAAGTGCTTTTACAAAGCACCCAGCCTGAAACTCTAAGGAGCAAGCAACAACAGTTTTGAAGCACAGTGGCTAGGAAAAACTCCCAAAAAGAGGCTGAAATTTAGGAAGAAACCTAGAGAGGAACCAGGCTTGGAGGGGTGACCAGTCCTCTTCTGACTGTGCGGGGTGAACATTTTAAGAGTGAAAGTTTTAATCATTAATAAATGCATGTGAGCTGGGTCCAGAGTCTATAACCAATAATGTCACAAAAGGCTTTCAATAAGGTTAAGTTCCTACCCATCATGTCAGCATTAAAATCATGTACCCATTATGTAAAATTAAAATGTAATATATGACTACATATCACATTTATATAATGTGTACGTTCCTGTCGCCACACCTCTTAATACCAAGTTAAAAAGGAATGGAGAAATTCATACATATAAATCACGATTTTAAAATATATCTGATTAATGTTAATTCAGGTTCAATTTTAGTGACTTCTGTCTCACCAAATGGCGTGGAGGAGGGAGCCTGCTGAAGACATGATTGGGTCTCTTCTGTTTTCATCCCGCCCCTCCGACCTTCGCTGTGTTCGCTGGAGGAGACAGAGTCACCATGAAAGAAAAGGTCAGTTTGCTTTGCCTATGATCAATACATGTATAAATTTAAAAAGTTTTGAAGAGTGAGAAATAGGATTTAAGAGAAAATAAATTAAATGAAGCATAAATTAAATAGGTACAATAAAGAGGCTACTTCGTCGACTATGGCCAATTACATGTGAGAGGTCTCCAACTTTAAAAATACAAGTTATGTAAGTCAAGCGAATGGAACAGAAAATAACTGAAAAAATGTTTTGATTCGATAGGCGCAATTAAATACAATAAAATGTTTTGTGAAAACTCAGAACCGTTGACTAAATATTTTTTTTAACACAAAACACATAGACATTGAACGTAGGACGGGAAGCGTTAATTAACGTTTATTTCCTTCCGTCAAATACGAGGTCAGACGGGGGCTCGGTCGAATGGGAGATCGTGTCCGCGTAGGTGTAAACTTGACTGTAAATTAGAACATTAGATCTAGTGACCTGCTGACGCCACGCATGTGCCTAATAAAAACGCATGCATGGACCAAACCCAAATCCGTCTGTAATCGTTTGGGTTGTAATAACTGAAAGTTTAATAAAATAAATGGAGGCTTTGTAGAATACGATACATAGAAAATAGCATGGGTTTTCAATTTGTTCTCGGAATAATAGCCTATAATAAAACATAGACCTAATGATAATATGCTAAACTGTTAATAATATTAGCTAATATGCAAATAATATCAGAAGGACTAAGGATTGTCTGTGTGGTATTATTTGCAACCACGATACTTAGTCATTTCCTAATATATTCCATGAACCCAAACTTAATCCGTGTGCATAAATCATGGCATTTCGAAAATGCAATATATGCAATAAGCCTATTTAAACATAGCGAAAATAATTATATTTATTAATTTACAATATTCCAAATTAGCGTGACATTCATTAGGGTTTATTTTTCTTTTATTATTATTTATAATTAAAGAACGCCTAAATCTAATTCCAGTCTATGCCCTACTCGTCAGAACTAATTATTCTAAATGACCAAGTTAAGCGAAAAATATTATTTATTTTAAATGAATTTAGTAATCAAATTATGCATTCATTGTTTTTCAATTATTGGTTATAATAGATATTGGCCGAACAATTCTTAATTTGTAGCTCTAATTTAATTTTTAGACTTCCAAGAAACACTCTAAGTTGCTTTTATTACATAAAACGTAAAACATTAAGGAATAAAAGAAAAGATCCTGAAAAATCTTCACGTAACGTGAATCAATTATTCAATAAATGGGTTAGGGCATATTAATAAACACCCTACAATTTAATTTACACCGTTATTACAAACGGAAAAATATGTTGGATTAAATTGCAATCTAGAGTAAAAATGTTATGAAATAATATAGGCTTATTTGTCTGCATACAGCTTAATTTACTGAACATCCACTTACTGCAATAGATTATTTCAATTGTGAGTCCGCCAAATAATCACACCAATATATCATTTTCGAAAATCACATACATCAGTAAAATGATACATTCAAAACAAACATAGGCATTGGAATGTTATGTAGTTTTTGACCAACTGCTAAAATTGATTAATTAACCTGTCGCACAGTTTCAACGTACTGAAGCGGGTTTTTATTCGACTCGTGCGTCTTGCCTACGTATTGTATTGTAACTATCCCCACGTCGTTGCTATAAAAGAAATCTATAAAATCTAAATTGCTAAAAAAGAAAGCTATTAAAGAAATCTATAAAATCTATTGTCAGTCAACTCACCTGATAAAAAAAAACAGAAACAGAGAATACACACCCTGATTGCACTTAAATGTCCAATACGCATAACTCAGTTAACCGACACGAGCATCTTTACCCAGAACAGTGTGCAGCGCTAAGGTCAGGGAAGAAATCTATGTAGCGGACAGGTCGTTTGCCTGAGCCTTCATTGGTAACGAATGTCCTACAAAAAAATCATCCAGACAACCTTTAGTGGGTAGTTGAAAGATGTTTGCCCTTTCCTCGTCACACTGTATTCAAGTTTCTGCAAACGATAGGCATACGCCAACAAAGTGGCCAAAGTATGCCTATTTCCAATTTTTTAACAAGTGAAGGATACAACGTCACTTGGAATGAAAACAGAGATGACAATAGTACAAGATAATAGGCTATGCGTTTATTTTCAGTCATATGCCCACTGAAAACAATGTGATCGATACCAAGTTACAGCGCGGTGTTTAAAAGTATGTTAAATATTTTTTGCCTCAATGATAGGCTAGGCCTAATGTCTATAATACTCAACTCATTAAGTTGAATGTGTGACAAAATGTGCGAAATGCTGTTCCCTGTTAATAGACTATTTTCTGCCTTAGGTGGTATCGGCATTATTTCTATGATTTGATCTATCGTCAGTATTGTGGAATTATTCTATGGACTTACGATTTGAATTAAACAAACCTAATCTGAGAGCAGCGCTATTTTTTGTATTCTATCAATATAGACACATGGTGCGGCCGCGCAGTTGTTCTCAAACCTCTTCTGGCAACCCCCAGCCGTTCCACGTATTGGATGTATTCAAGCAGCCGAAACAACTTGTCAACAAACTATAAAAACCTTGGCTGCTTCATTCTATTGAGCTAGTTCACGGCTACAATAAAGGTTTCATAGAAGTGCTTGGGGAAACACTAATGCCTGGGTTTTGAAATCTTTCCTCAGAGACCCCCAGACTTGTCTAATTTTTGTTGTAGCCCGGAATAGGCACAGCTGATTCACTTGTTAGGTGAATGAGCTTGATGACTAGCTGACAAGTCTTAGCAGGTGTGCTAGCCCTGGAATAAATATCAAATACATTCATTGGCAGGGAGAGGGATGAATTTTTTTTCTCTCTCATATCTACTTTCTTGGGAAACACTCAAGTTGGCTTCAAAACAACAATACAACAATCTTGTACCGTCATTGTAATGCTTATGTTAACCATTAGATCCAAGCTAGGAAACAAGGCGCAAAACATTATCTTTGAACTACAACATAAGCCTATGGGCTAAATGCACATACGAAAAAATATTTAAAAGGTTTGCTCTAACCATTGTGTATTGTCGCTCTGGACAAGGCCTTCTTCTAACCGCTAAAAATAAAAATGTAAAATGTTAGCTTTCCAATAACATACTTAACTGGAAAGGGCAACTTGTTTAGATGTTATTTTGCGCGTACATCAATCATGTAAAGCAATCCAGTGCGGATATCAAAGCATTAAAAACGCACTTACAATAAGGTTTGTCAACTGGAAACAGTTGAACGATCAATCAATCAAAAGTATTTTATAAAGCCTATTTTTACATCAACAGTAAGTTATGTTCATACAGATGACCAGTCCAAAACTCTACAATGCGAGCAACGCTGATTTAGAAGCACAGTGGTTAAAAATGAACCGACCTAGGAAGGCGGATGTCAAGGAAGAAACCTAGAGAGGAGCCAGTCTCTGCTGCTTTTGATTCAACTTGCTCTCCATGTAGTTGATATTCTCCAAACCATGGTGCTGTAAAAATGTGGACTATTATCATTTCAGATGATGTTGATTTGAGATATTTCATCCCATATCATTTGTTTCCTTTCACACGCCACATTTCTGCAACTCTCATTGTCGAAACATGACTCCGGCTCCGGGTTGGCTGAAATCCAATTAAAAAACGATACCACAGAGTCATGGTACCGGGCACCCATAACTACCCGCCCCCCGAGCCCCCAACCTTTCACAAGGTTGTTGTATCTCTGAACTAGCTCACCGATTTACCCAATCAAGGCAGTAATAACTAGTTGACGCGTTGCATCAGGTGTGCTTGTTCACGAACTTTCCTAGTAAATGATTTGGAAAAGGCAGGGTCTCGCAGAGATGTGAAAACCCCTGGGATTGGCTATAGAAGCTGTCTTATGTCTATACGGACAACGGGTTGCAGACCACTGAAAAAAAAATAGAAAATACTGGAAAAAAAACGAAAGTCTGGTCAACCATACTGGAGGAAAACAAGTTGAATGACAAATAATGCAAGTATGTGGGTATTTAAAATAGTTCTTTGGAATTATGTGAAAATTAAAAATACCTCTTCAGTCCATGTCACATGAATGTTAAATTATGTAGACTAGACATAGGGTAACCTCTGCAATACGAATAAAGGTCAAACCTTTGGAGGAATTCACTTGGGTCTTACTGAAATAATAACACCAAGTTAGAGGATCCTCGATTATTTCTAAGTGGAATACGTGAGTCAATGTTGCAAATGTAATGAAAAATGCAACTCATCGCATAGACCACAACATTATCTGCAAACTGAGGCTGACAACGCACCAACAACCTGTCGATGTTGGCGACGGGCGCACATACCTTGAGGTGAAGCACGCTCCTCCTGAAATCTCTGTGGTAGCATTAAAATAACAAAAAACTAGTCGGTCCGTAGCCGCGTCGTACTCCTATATCAAACTCCAGACAGTTTCCAAATAGCAGCATGACAGGCAAACTATTCTATTGTCACGCTCTCTTTTCTCCGGGCAGCTCGGAACCTGACTGTGTACGCAGAGTTCAGTGTGCGAAAAACGAGGGAGGGGGAGAGTTTGAGTAAGAAGAGAGAACGAGGGAGCAGGAGAAACTGCGAGGAAAGAGAAACGGTAAGGTGTTCTGAATGTGAGATGTGCGTTGACGTATGCCTACGTATCTCTGGTAAAATAACGGTAAAACAGAATAAAGTGTAGACATGTTTGTGGTGACAAGAGAAATTGAGACTTACTAGGCAATGGAGGAATCGCCATCGTCTTGTCTTTTGGATAATTCTATTAGCCTAATAAAACGTCCGTGCTTTGACAACCACATTGACCTACCAATAAAATGTGTGCGCTTATAAAATAAGCATCTGTCATTAGATGAATAGATGCACGGCTACTTCTATCAAGAAGTGTAATATTATAGAAGCTATTTCTCCGATGGCTCTCGTGAGTTGTTATATATTATTCATTGATCACTAGGCCTGACCATGTCGTAGTAACCATCTACACGTGTGTATCGAGAGAGGGTTTGATGAACTTTGTGTGATTGAGACAAAACCTACACTCCTCAAACAATATTAGAAAATTATTGGGTCCTACTTGCTAGAAAGAATAAGTAGCCTAGTTAACGGTTGGCTGGTTTCATGGTTAGACCCTGTTGTGATGGGCGCTTTTCATACCCACAGAGAATTCTACCGCCACCGTGTGGCTAAATGGATCGTAGCGTGGCGTTGCCTATTGCCCTGATCAATCACTCGAGGATTTCTACCCAATGCTTTTTTGTAAGCCCATTAAACAATCAGTTATGATTCAAATGCATGTCAAATGGATGCAATACTTTGAAATCAATAAGAAGTTACATATTAACAAGTAGTTTGAATTTGACAAGGAATTAAATGGGGCGGCAGGGTAGCCTAATGGTCAAAAGCATTGGGCCAGGAAAACAAAAAGGTTGCTGGTTAATCCCCAAGCAGTGGCGTCGTTGGGCCTCTGCGGCCGGGGCTTCAGCCACGAGTCTGCTGTTCCAATTACAAAAATAAATGTGTATTTTTTAGGGAGGTCTTATGCAAGTCGCGCGCAAAACTGCACGAGATGTCTGCTAGTTTTGTGGGCGGTGTCAAGAAACGCGCGCAACGAGAACTTCATTTCCGCTGCCCGCGCTTCGTTTCAATTGTGCGGAGTTGTATGACAATGCAGGGTTGTGTCCTCCCCCGACCCCCATCGTCAGCCGCAAAGATCCGCGGGAGCCCCGAGTCTCTTGCAGGTCTGGCGACGTCCATGTCGTCAAGGGGAAAAGGTGTAATGAAAAACCAGTTGCTGCCTAATATATCCCACCCACTGACAGGTGCCATGATAACCAGATTATCAGTTTTATTCACTTCACTTGTCAGTGGTCATAATGTTATGGCTGATCGCAGAGCAGTGAACATTCTGTCCTCAAAGTTGATGTGTTAGAAACAGGAAAAATGGGCACCTTGACAAGGGCAAAATTGTGATGGCTAGACGATTGGGTAAGAGCATCTCCAAAACTGCAGCCCTTGTGGGGTGTTCCCGGTCTGCAGTGGTCAGTACCTATCAAAAGTGGTCCAAGGAAGTAAAAGCGGTGAACCGGCGACAGGGTCATGGGTGGCCAAGGCTCACTGATGTATGTGGGGAGCAAAGGCTGGCCCATGTGGTCCGATCCAACAGACAAGCTACTGTAGCTCAAATTGCTGAAAAAGTTAATGCTGGTACTGATAGAAAGGTGTCAGAACACACAGTGCATCACAGTTTGTTGCGTATGGGGCTGCGTAGCCACAGACCAGTCAGGGTGCCCATGCTGACCCCTGTCCACTGCCGAATGCGCCTACAATGAGCATGTGAGCATCAGAACTGAACCACAGAGCAATGGAAGAAGGGGGCCTGGTCTGATGAATCACGTTTTCTTTTCACATCACATGGATGGCCAGGTGCATGTCCGTCGCTTACCTGGAGAACACATGGCACCAGGATGCACTAAGGGAAGAAGGCAAGCCGGCGGAGGCAGTGTGATGCTTTGGGCAATGTTCTGCTGGGAAACCTTGGGTCCTGCCATTCATGTGGATGTTACTTTGGCACGTACCACCTACCTGAGCATTGTTGCAGACCATGTGCACCCTTTCATGGCAACGGTATTCCCTGATGGCATTAGCCTCTTTCAGCTGGATAATGCGCCCTGCCACAAAGCAAAAATGGTTCAGGAATGGTTTGAGGAACACAACAACGAGTTCAAGGTGTTGACTTGGCCTCCAAATTCCCCTGATCTCAATCTAATCGAGCATCTGTAGGATGTGCTGGACGAACAGGTCCGATCCATGGAGGCCCCACCTTGCAACTTACAGGACTTAAAGGATCTGCTGCTAACATCTTGGTGACAGATACCACAGCACACCTTCAGAGGTCTAGTGGAGTCCATGCCTCGACGGGTCGGGGTTGTTTTGGCGGCAAAAGGGGGACCTACACAATATTAGACAGGTGGTCATAATGTTATGGCTGATCGGTGTGTGTGTATATATACATATATATATATATATATATATATATATATATATATATATATATATATATATATATACACACACACATCTCTGGAAAAAAAGAGACCACTGCAAAATTATCAGTTTCTCTGGTTTTATGATTCATAGGTATGTGTTTGAGTAAAATGAACAATTTTGTTTTATTCTATAAACTACTGACAACATTACTCCTGAATTCCAAATGAAAATATTGTCATTTAGAGTATTTATTTGTAGAAAATAACAACTGGTCAAAAATATGCATTGTTTTCAGACCTCGAATAATGCAAAGAAAACAAATTCATATTCATTTTTCAACAACAAAATACAAATGTTTTAACTTAGGAAGAGTTCAGAAATCAATATTTGGTGGAATTACCCTGATTTTTAATCACAGCTTTCATGCGTCTTGGCATGCCCTCCACCAGTCTGTCACATTGCTGTTGGATGTCTTTATGCCATTCCTGGCACAAAAATTGAAGTAGCTCGGCTTTGTTTGATAGCTTGTGGCCATCCATCTTCCTCATGATCAAATTCCAGAGGTTTTCAATGGGGTTCAGGTCTGAAGATTGGGCTGGCCATGACAGGGTCTTGATCTGGTGGTCCTCCATCCACACCTTGATTGACCTGGCTGTGTGACATGGAGCATTGTGCTGCTGGAAAAACCAATTCTCCGAGTTGGGGAACATTGTCAGAGCAGAAGGAACCAGGTGTTCTTCCAGGATAACCTTGTACTTGGCTTGATTCATGTGTCCTTCACAAAGACAAATCTGCCCGATTCCAGCCTTGCTGAAGCATCCCCAGATCACAGATCCTCCACCAAATTTCACAGTGGGTGCGAGACACTGTGGCTTCTAGGCCTCTCCAGGTCTCCGTTTAACCATTAGATGACCAGGTGTTGGGCAAAGCAGAAAATGTGACTCGTCAGAGAAGATGATCTTACTCCATTCCTCTATGGTCCAATCCTTATGGTCTTTTGCAAACTTCAGCATGGCTCTTCTTTGCTTCTCATTAATGAAGGGCTTTTTTCTAGCTTTGCACGACTTCAGCTCTGCCCCTAGGAGCCTGTTTAGAACCGTCCTCGCCGTGCACTTCACCCCAGCTGCTGTTTGCCATTCTTTTTGTAGGTCACTTGATGTCATCCTACGGTTGTTGAGTGACATTTGAATGAGTTGACGGTCATCTCGATCAGTGGACAGTCGTTTTCGCACTCTGCCAGTCTGTAGCTTTGTTGTCCCCAATGTCTAGTGCTTGACCTTGTTCTTATGAACCGCCGTCTTTGAAATTTTCAGGATGGAAGCAACCTGACGCTCACTGTATCCCTCTGCCAGTAAAGCCAGAATTGAACCCTTCTTTTCCTCACTCAAAGCTTTTCTTTTCAACTCCTTTGTCATGCTGAATAGTTATTTTTTTATTCAAATTACCTTTGAGGTACTACTTGCACTGTTTTTGCCATCCAGCTGGTCCTATTGCAAGAGGATAGTGATGACCACAGCAGTGGTTTTTATACTTTTCCTTGTTAAATTAGATTTGGTTCAGGTACCTCAATCAGCAATCAATCAGTAATCAGTACCTCATTAAGTAAAATGAGGTGTGCCTGTGTTGGAATTTAACAGACACTGGAATGGAATGGCTGCCATACACGTAGAGATGCTAATTTAAGAAAAATTAGGAATGGTCTCTTAATTTTTTTCCAGAGCTGTTTATATAATGGAAAGATACTTCAATTAGATTTTGTTTGTATGTATTCATAGGGGTGCCAATAATCATGACATGTTTTTGAGAAAAATATTTATTTCTTTGAACAATTGTACCTCAGTTAAAGACATAAACACCAATCACATTTTCATGGCATTTTTGCTCTCCTATACCAAGGGGTCAATAACTCCCGGGGACATAGTCCTTCTCCACACAGCTCCCAAACCACAGAATTACAGAGAATAGAAAGGATAACCCTATTCAAGTCACCACAATGACATTAGCCACACGTCTCAAACTCTGTCCAAACACTCCAGAGCAATCCAGAGTTAACATTCATAAATAAATAACACAAATTTGTCTAGAGAAAGAGCCTGTCAACAGCATCTACCCTCCCACCGACCGATACACCCAACAGTTTGGGTCTGAGAATGAGAGGGTACACTGGCTCTAGTCTGTAACCATGCCAGGTTTCGGCCTCCATAGATGGAATGTCCATCTTCGTTAAGTAAGAAAAATGTCATTTAGAAGATCCATCTGGTTTTAGCCTGTGGTTTGTAGTAGTCTTGTCATTGCCAGCTCCGCACGCCACCAACCAAGCAATAATACAGTGAGGTTACTTCCCCAATGGCACCCTATTTTCTATATAATCCACTGGAGCAGGGAATGATGTAGGACACTGATGGGACATTTGCTATCAAAGTGTTTATTTAGTCTATCTGGCTGTTGACCCAGTCCTGGCGTGGCAGAGATATGCGATAGGTTTATTAGTGCGCAACAGAAAAGGATAGTTTCCCCTGAACAAATTCAGATCGGCCTCTGCCTATGTCATTCGTCTTGTTTGTGTTTCGTTCCTAGTGAATACAACCAAAGTGTGGACAATGGAACTGTCCTTCAGTTGAAAACTTGCTTTGGTGGATGCACGTCCTTCGGTTGGCAAACATGCAGTTTTTGTGGTGATGCAAATTTTGCTCCTAAAAATAATATTCAAATGGCCTAAACAGTTTGATTTGTCCCTGTGTGTATGCTGAGTCTGAATAGTGTGAGTCTGAACGGTGAGAGAGTCTGAACAGTCTGTGAGTCTGAACAGTCTGTGAGTCTGAACAGTGTTTAAATGTGCATCACCATGTGTGATCATGTTAAAATGTTCTTATGAGCATTCTGGAGTAATTAATCATGAAGGTGTGTCTTTTTTTTGCTCCACTTGTGTAGAAGTTACATTCTATTACATTCTATGGGTTCAACCATAGAAATAGAATCCCAGCACATCCACTCATAACAGAACACGTGATTCTAATTCTATGGTCCAAGTTCCAACCCTGCAGCTCCTCAGACAAAGTGTTGCTGTAGTCCTGAATGGCTGCGTCTGAGTTTCAACCCCGACAAGATCTTCCGGGCCGGGCCATTCAGAGCCTCGTCCCTGCTCTGTCTCTGCCTCTCACCCACCCATGCCGGTCTGTTATTGGACTGGTTCACATTCAGTTGAGTCATTGCTCTGGCTCGACCGCTAAGCTCTGCCTCCTGGTCTCCGGTGCCTGGCGTAGGATTGGCCAAAGCCACTGCTTCGGCTGTTGATGGTTCTACAAGCACTGTTCCAGCCCCCGGTCTGCCCCGTGGAACCTCACATGGACATGTCTCTCTGTCAGTCTGGGTGTCAAGGGCGGAGCCATCTGCCTTGCTGAGCAGTGAATGGGCAGTTGTCTGAGGGAGGGGCTCAGACTGAAGGCTCCTCCTCCGCTGGCTGGCAGGCTCAGGGTAGGGGCTGCGGCAGCTGTCGGCACTCCTCGACTGGTTCCTCCTCCTGTTCTCCTCTTCCTCCTCCTCCTCCCCTTCCTCGTCCTCCTCCCCGAGCTGCCCAGCCCTGGTGGTGTCAGCGGAGCGGCGGAGGCCCGGGGTGGGCTGGCGCTGGTACTTGAAGGGCTGCCTGCTGAAGTGTCTCCGTGGCTGGGTCCCCACGGAGGGCGAGTGCCGCAGCTCCAGATCGCCCTCCGGATAACCCAGGGCAGCGGCCCGCCTCACAGCCACGACTAGGGGAGGGATAGGGAGAGGGGTAGGGTGGAGAGAGAGGGGGTGGAGAGAGAAAAGACAGATAGAAGAGGAAGGAGGTAGGTGGATTTATGGGAAGATGGAGAAACCATTTGACAAATCGGAGAAACAGATTATTTTGAACTTGACATGAATAATCACACACCATCTCTCATAACATGCGGGCATGAGTTCAGGGTTAGCCTCACCTCTGAGACTCAGACTGTGAGGCTATTGGCAAAAGGCAGAAGAGACCTAGAGTCAAGCCAGCAGAGGGTGCCATAGCACAAACCACAAAACAATAGGCAAGAAGAAAGGATAAATGAGAAAACTATGGATCAGATTAAAAAATCAGCAAACTCTGTTTAGGCTAAACCAATCATCCCTGTGATACTACAGGACATCCCGCCTACCTGCTCTCTCATTGGCTTCAGAGCTGAGCTGGTCCACTGCCTCATTGGACGATGACTTGTCAGATATATAACCCTCGCTCGAATCTCCCTTGACTGTGTAATTCTGTTGAAATGACACAAGCTGAGTTTTGGGGACAGATACCAAATATTTTAGGGGAAGGACTTGTTGGGAATGGAATGCTGTAACGAGATACATCTGTTCGGTCTTGTGTTGTTTGTTTTCTAAGGACCTCAGGGAGAGGAGTCGCTGAAGAGTAATGAATAAATAACACACCTTACAACAGATATAGGCCTACATAAGGGACACGCTCACAGAGAGATCGACTGCGTAACTGTGGATCCGAAATGTTTCGAACATAAGAGGGCAATTACATCATACTAAAGAAAAGAAAATAGGTTTGGTCACTTCTTTCTCCTAGTAATGTTTCTCAGGCTAAAAATAAAGTTAAATCCACGTGTCCCTAAACACCTCCAAAATCCTTTCCATCCAGTTTAGAGGGCTGGGCCTTAACTCTCTCCCAGACCAGTAACCACCCAGGATTGGTCAATACCCAGTGCTGTGCGTATATAGTCACCAAGGACAGCCATGGATCTCAGCTGACTTCGTGTTCGCATGTACCCTTCCTACCTATGAAACCTGGACTTCAACAATGTCCTGTCCTGTGGATTAGTGGTGGGGAAGGAAAGAAGGTGAGTAAAGGAAATAGGAAAAGGAAGCAATGTTTCACAGAAGAAGAGGAATTGCAGACTTATTAGTAGTATTTTACAGAAGAGTGAACTTCGAGGTAATGCTCTCACACACTCACACACAGCCATGACCATGTTGCGCTGCGCTAAGCGTCACAGAATAAGCAGGTAATCCCCTCAGGATTGGCCACAGTCAGAGCCATAGTTTAGCTGAGCCAGGAGCATTAAAGTGGCAATCTGGGATTGGTACATCGGTTTTTGGACTTAAATTGAATTTGGAAAAAATCTGAATAGCTACTGTTCACAGGCCCTGACCTAACCACATTTAAGCCTATACATCAAGGGACACTACCTTGAAAAGCTCTGGTGTGATTCAGTGTTGGATCAAATGCCTGCACACCAAGCAGCTCTCCACATGAGAGGGGCTGATAGATGTTCTATACTGTAGCCTAACATAGCAGTTATTGTAGCCTTGCTCAAGAGCACAATGGTTGGAGATGGTAGTTCAGAGACCAGCAACCTTCTACATAGATTTACAAGGGCTACAAATCGATAATATCGATAATCCAAATTGTTGGCAGCGAATGTCATTATCGATTAGTTGGGTCTACACGAGACAGCAAAAAAAAAAATAACAGTTTGAAGGATGATGGAGGCTACACCAGAGGGAAGTTGTGTATGACCAAAAATTTCAAAAGTACTGAATGGGACCGCTTTATGATAAAGAATTCAACAAAAACATTTTTTTGCACAATTTTCAAACCAGAATTCCCATGGCATGGGAGCATGACTGTAATGCATGAGTATTTAAAGAGAAAACACGTTGTAACTGTGATGACAGAAGATGAATAGTGCTCAGCACTGAAAGTTAATATAATACAAATTTGTCATTCATTATAATTTGTATTCATGGAGTTATGTTTTTAAGTGAGAAATAGTTTATCTTGACTGCATGGCTGAGTTAACATTAACGCCAAGTTTTACACCAACAAACCGGTGATCTACTTGACCACATTGAGTTTTTGTATAGTTCAGCAGCTCCGGCAAGCTAACCATTCAACACGTCACTGAGGAATTAACGCATTAGTGTCAAATTTGGTGAGTTCTGTATTTCTCAGCAACCGAAACGTTGAGGCATTGAAATGCATTACAATTTCCTTTAACATTTACAGTACTAGCCCGCTGCTAGGTGTTGGACAAACGTAGATATCTGGGTTGGCCAGACAGAAAGTCGTGCATCAGTTTTGTTTCCCCATATACGCAGCCAATGGTATATGAATTCCACCGGGTCCGGTCTTCACAGTCACACGTTACGATCGGCTTTACATGCGAGTATAAGCTTCTAAATTTTTCATCCAGGGGATGGGGGGGTGTAGCACAGTGATTAGACATGCCCCCTCATTTATAAAAAATACTCCTTTAGTTATCTCATCCTGGCGCCGAGTCAAAAGTCTATCAGCCAGCTTCATGATACCCTGGAATGCTTTTCCAACAGTTTTGAAAATGATATTTTGATATCCCTTTAGTTTTTGCATGTTTTTATTTGTTTTATAACTACTGCCTACAGTTGTTGTAATGACGGCATTGTAAAAGGATGAGAAAAACACTGAAAACTTTAATTTATTTTAAATAAAACACTTGCATTTAATTCTGGAATGTATGTATTTTTTCTACTTCGAGTAATCGAGGTAGTAATCGACAGATTAATCGATTATCAAAATAGCTGTTAGTTGCAGCCCTAGATTTAACATTTCAGTCATTTAATTAAGTCAAGTACTTTCCATAGTTTACAATTCCACACAGTGGGTCATTAACACAATGCGCTGCTTTTTAAACACAAAGGTGTGTATTTAGGGCCAAATTTTCACGATTAACCGCAGAAGATTGTGCAATAAATGATACAGCTATAGCTATATTTAATTTTTTATAGTGCCTCGTGAGTACAGATCTGCAGCCTGATCCCTCAGCTGTTCACCAAAACATTTGTTTTCCTTTGAATCCCAGATTGCCCCATCTGGGTCACCCCAGGTAACAGAAGCCATAGGAAGCAAGGCAGCAAACCATGGTGTCCTGAACTCAGTGTGCCATGGCAGTGAATGGGTTCAAACACCTGAACTCCATTAAAGCTCTACGACAACATACCAACTAGAATACATACCAACTAGTATTCAGTATGAAAAGTCTTCAATGATTATATGTTTGTCTGTCTGGTCAGAGTGAACCCATCCGTCAAAAAGACAGTTCACACATTAGCATGGCGCCATTTTTAGACCCGACCGATCAAGTGGAGCCCAGCGGAGGCCCTCCACAGGAAACCCCCTACCTCAAGCAAGTGGGGTCTCTCTCTGGACGAGTCCCCTTCGGCGGAGGAATCCCGAGCTCCAGGCTCAGGACCGGCAACATCGTCCTGGGCCGGGGCCGGGCTGGGCAGCCGGGGAGGGGTGTCGGGCAGCGGGGCGATGGGGGCGGCTGGCGGAGGGGTGCCGGGGGGGTGGAGGAAGACCCGGCGGTGGTGTGTGATGAGGAACTCCACAAGCAGAGCCTGGTATGTGCTCTCCAGCAGAGCCACCATGGACACGTCCACAGACACCAGCGGGCGGAGCAGGGTCGGCCCAAACACTATGCCCAGGTTACCGGCAGACATCTTGTTCTCCTCGTAGTTCACCGACACTCTGCAGAGGGAGAGAGAATGGGAGAAAGAGCGGGAAACATTTGAGAGCAAAGGAATGGAGGAGAAAGATAAAAAAAATCAAAGGAGTAAAGAAAATAGAGGGGTTTGTTAGGGGTTTGACAGGAGGTGCCACAGATCGACGGGAGGTCCTAGGTTGGTGATGTAACATCAACTGTCAATGTAGTAGTAGTATTAGTAGTGGGCTAGTAGTAGAATACCTACTACAAGTAATTGTAGTATGCTAGAAGTACTAGTAGTACAGTAGTTGTACATGTGTAGTAGTAGTAATAGCAGTATGCTAGTAGTAGTATTTGTAGTATTAACTAGTAGTAATGATAGCAGTGATGTAGTAGCATTGGTCTACTAGTGGAAGTAGCATGTAGTAGTACTCTATTAGTAGCAGCAGTAGTAGTTATTGCATCATGTGTTGCAGTGTTTAGTAGTGGAATGGGGGAAGTATTATTGGCAGTAATAATAGTAGTGTAAATCTGCAGGTATAAAATGGGGGAAGTATTATTGGCAGTAATAATAGTAGTGTAAATCTGCAGGTATAAAAATAATAGTAGTTATTGCATCATGTGTTGCAGTGTTTAGTAGTGGAATGGGGGAAGTATTATTGGCAGTAATAATAGTAGTGTTGGTAGTAATAACAGTAGTACTGGTAGTTATAATAGTAGTAATACTTGTGAAGGTGAAACATCATGTGTCGCAGTGTGTAGTAGTGCAATGGGGGCAGTTTTTCCAGCAGGTCTCTCAAGTTGTGCACGATGTCTTCCACCACCCCTGCTGACTCCCCCGTGGATTCCTTCTCACTGACCCGCTGAATGTCCTTGCCCACTCTGATGAAGTCGTTGTACAGGTCAAAGGTCAACAAGGGCTCTGGAAGCTGTAAGGAGTACAACGGTGTGTTTTTTGACCAAACTGGTATTGTAAACTGCATTTCTTATTATGGAATACACAGGAATATTAACAGAAAGTGAATCCTGAGTTGTATATGACTATTTTTTTGTCAAGTTGAAATGTAGCCTCAATGACTATTCAGTGAGTCCTGATAAATTGCATAAAATCATCAGAATCTCTCGTCTCCATAAATAAAATATCAATAAAATACAAATCTTTATTATTAATATCAGTGACACAAAGGTAAACAACAAATGGGTAAATGGTCGACTGTAAGCGCCAGAGGGCGATTGATGACAGCCATGAAGGAGTTTTAAAATGACAGTTTGTCCAGTATTTTGGAAATACACTGTTAGCAGCATCTCCAGCCTGACCTGTATAGCCATTTCCTGACAGACCTCTGAGAACAAACCCCGGTTGAGGGTAGTTCCGTTCACATCTTCAGGCCCTCTGTCTATGGTGCCACAGGGCTGAGTTATAGTTTAAAAGATAAATCTGCAGGATAACTCAGAGGGCTGATTATAGTTTAAAAGATAAATCTGCAGGATGCAGACAAATAAATCGCTTTATAATACCTAGTTAACGATACGTAACGCTGGCAACATATTTTGTGTGTATGTGCTTGCATGGCCACAGGAATATCGTTTGAGCATTGGCTGCTAATAACGGTGGATCAGGTGGTGGAATTGAACAGTTATCGATCGCACCGGAGATGCATCCCCATCAGCCATAATGATGTGCAGCGACCTTGAGCACGGCACGGACAATTCGTGCCCGTCAGATGAATAGTCTCGACCAACAGACAAACGGACTACTGGAATCTCGTTCAGGGGTGCTGCGGCACCCACAGCACCCTGACTTCCTGCGCCTACGTGGGTGTTTGTATCAGTGATTGATTAAAATCTTATCTATATTTTTGGCATTTAGATCTATATTGACTGCACTGTGTGTATTGTTTTAGATTTAGCCACATGTGATTGCATTATCTATAATTTTGGACTTCGCCCTATATTGACTGCATTATCTATATTGTTTTAGATGTAGCCCTTTATTGACTGCATTATCTATATTGTTTTAGGTGTAGCCCTATATTGACTGCATTACATATATTGCTTTAGATGTAGCCCTATATTGACTGCATTATCTATATTTTTAGATTCAGCTCTATATTGATTGCATTATCTATATTATTTTAGTTTATAGCTCTCTATTGTCCGCATTATCTATATCCTTTGTTTGTCTGTGAAGTCATACCTGTTTGAAGAAATATTTGAGGACAGAGGTGATGTCATGAGGTGAAAGGTCAGAGAGGTCCACCTGGTCCTTTTGGATCTCAAAGGCCAGACACAGCTTTTGGATGCGAGGCTTCGACCCACTAATACGATACACCCCCTGAGAGGAAGAGGGGAAGAGGGTCGAAAGATGGGAGATGGGAGAGACGAGAGATATTCAGCAAGGTTTCATTTTTGTCGCTTCTGCAAGACAGTTGTCCTGTTGGCTACTTTACTTTTCCTAGATAAGAAGATTTGCTAAAAAGACACCTAAAGAGCAGGCTTTAACAATCAACATTTAACTGGTCCGTTTCACCACCCAGTTTCGCCCAATGGATTACTTGTTGAACACATCCAGGACCATGTAGGCATGCGGGAAGGAGGGGTATTTGGGCGTGTCTAGTGAGTACCTGCACAGTCAGCGCTCGACTCTCTATCTCCGCGGTGCATCGCTGGACCACGAAGGGCACCTCGTCTGGTTGTTCCCGGGGCAGCAGGGAGAAGCCCACCCCAAACAGAATCCCCTTCCGGTTGTCACACTCCTGCTGTAAGACCTCCAGACACTTCCTGTGGACTGTTAGACCGCACTGCAGGGGGAGGGAGGGCTGGGGTCAATTTCATCTTCCCCTTGCCAGCTACTGCGCACATACCAGTTTTACTGACTCAAACATCTTCCCAAGGACGGAAAGAAATGTGATTGGAATGGGCGAACACCCAGTTGAAATGGAGAGAAGGCGGTGTTCATGAAGACTTCAAATTACATCAAGAAGTGCGTAATTCTGCTAACGCCTGTGAAAGAGTAAGTTTGCCTGTTATGTCATAATGAACATTGCTTGATTACGTGCGAAATGTGATGTAATGTAGCTAACATTCAGTGGTGAATTTTTGGTCTAGATAACATTCACTTGCTCTTTCGATATAGCTTGAATTGTTCATGAGCACCGCCTCCTCTCCATTTCATTTGGGGGTTTGCCTGAACCAATCACATTTATTTCTGCCCTCAGAAGATGTTTGAGTAAGTCTGTACGTTGGTATGAAGACAAGCACTGAGATATCTGTCAATCCCTATCTTCTAAATTTTCTTTTCATTTAGCTAAATATTCTCCTCATGTAGCTAAATACCATGTATGTCTGATGGCAGTAATCTCTCACCTCCTCACACTCAATGCCGCTGACCACAATGTAGTTCTCACACTGTTTGCACTTCATCATCTTGCTTTTCATCTTCCTGAGTCGGTGAGTCAGTGCAGCTCGGGAAGTCGTCCGTACCTTCCCCACGGCACCGTTCCCCTCTGGAGTTGAGTCCAGGGAATCTACACAGAATCACATGCAATAAATATGGTGACATTTCCAGCTAACCAATGAATAGGAAAGCATTATGGCGATATTTTCTGCTAACCAATCTGCATGCAAGAAATATTGTGACATTTCCAGCTGCCCAATGAGTAGGCAAGATATATGGCAACATTTTCCACAAACCAATCTGCATGCAAGAACTATGGTGAAATTCCCAGCTAACCAATCAGCAGGCAATAAACATGGTGACATTTCCACTTTTAGGGCCTCCCAAGTAGTGTAGCGGTCTAAGGTGCTCTTTCTTAGCCCCAAGCTGACCACCACGGCCTATGTTCGTGTCTTGACAGTAGGCAAGAAGTCTCCTCAATCAATCAATCAATCAATCAATCAATCAATCAAATTTATTTATAAAGCCCTTTTTACATCAGCAGTTGTCACAAAGTGCTTTTACAAAACACCCGGCCTTAAGATCTTAAGATCCTCAGATCTCCTGGACCAAGTAGGGTATATGGTTTAGGGCAGGCATGGACAACTGGCAACCCACGGGCTGCATGCGGTCCCCACCGCCTCTTTGTGTGGCCCTCAGATGAATTTAGAAAACAGTAAAAGGATATTGTGGTAGAAATGTTCTTATTCTATAGTACAATGAAATCATATTGCTTATTCTAAGTATAATCCAGTAATTTAGTAAGGCCATTGTGTGTTTCGGCTCTGCTCACTTGTACAGGATGTACCTACAACAGATAGCTATAGTGTTGGCTGAACTTCTCAAGGGCTGTAAACATCTTATCTTTCTAAGCCGAAGTTCGCAGAGAAGCTGGTGAGACATGTAGACTAACCATGCATAGGAGGGGGACATAGTGGGCTTGTACTGAATGTATATAGGCTTGAGCTTAACCTTCAACGGAGAGCTCTTGAACTGACTCTGCTGAGAGTGTTGTTAACTGCTCCAGGTTTGCAAATCTTGAATAAAGCTTTACCGGTAGAGCCTGCGCAGCCATCGGCCACTATCGGCGCCAAGTTATGCTGATAGCAATAGTTTGTAAAACGTCCTATCAGCGCCGATTAATCGGCCAAATAATTAATCGGTCGACCTCTAATATATATAATATATATATATTAGAGGTCGACCGAATATATATATATATATTCTCTTTTTTGTGTATATATTGTCGTGGAAATCACTAAAGGGAAAGGCACAGAGACTGTAGATTCTTTTTAAACATGGTGACATTTCCATTTTCTCAGAAAGCAATTCTCCACTCCATGAAAAAACCTTCAACGCATTATTGTGGTGATGGGGTTAGAAAACGTGGGCTAGATCTTGCGGTCCCGGGGTAAACGTTGGAACAGCTGATTGTACAGCAAGGCTAACAAGTGGCATTCAAGTAGTATCGGTTTTCAGTTTATTTCTCCCCAGTAAAGTTCTCTTTGGAATATATACCGCAACACTATCAGCCCCTTGTTCACAATACTAGACAGGCAGACAGGGAGGAAAAGAAACCATTCAGCTTTTACTTTGCTTACCAATGTGGCGTTCTATCAGTGCCGTTCTATCCAGCCATGTAACTATCCCTTCATGAAATTAAATCGCACACTTTAGGATTCTCCTTACCCCGGGAATATGCACGAACATTAATGGTTTGTAATAGTGGCATTACAATGTAAGGGAACGCGCGACAGAAGTACCCTAATCCTTCCTGGCCATTGATAAATCACAGAAAAGCATCGCCCATTGTAGAACAATAGTTGTCCGGCAGATTAAAATAACAACGGTCAAAATGTTCGGTGGGAAATATGCCAAATAAATAGATGAATAGCATACTAACTAGCCTAATATTGTGTGACCTATATGATCTGTTGCCAAGAAAACAGCGAACCTCCGCTGTTTCAGTAAGACATTACTGAGTCTTTGGTCATGTGACCAAGCGTGGCACGAGATTCAAAAGCTGCACACTCCGGCAGCACCTCCAGCATACACGTTTAATATGCAATGGTACAACATATATTTATATCCATACATTTTAATTGGGATTATCTAATTAGGAAATATGGTTGGAAATGACAAAATTTAACTTACATTATTAGTCAAAATATTTTACACACGCTTGAGTGTTTTTTCTTTTTCTTTGGTCGATCAGAGTTGATCCGACAAATAAGCGACTCTATTAAATAATAATGTTTCGAAATTAGGCTACTCTATTCTAAGATAGGTTTAAACATACTGAAATTTAGAAGCAAATGAGTTTCAGTAAATAATCTGCGCCTATAACTTTGGGCAGAGCTGTCAAACGCTCTTCTGCATCCATGGCCTAGACATCCTATGGAAACTGACATAATTCTCATGGTATTTGTTGAGACGTTTCTAACATTGTCTTAAAAATCCCTTATTCAGATTGGAAACATGATTTTGTAATCCAAATATTGGGCAATAAGATAGTTGTCTATACAATAATTGTGATCTGGCTCAAATTATTGCGATCAGGCAATTATGTAATTATTGCGACTGCCTTAGTTGTAGCCTATATGCTCAGTTCACAAAGATTGTGAAAAGTTAATTCTTCTTTAAATTTAAATAAAAAACATTTGTTTGATCATAGCGTTTGTGTTTTATTACTGTTTAAATGTAGGCTATTATATGGCTATTTAAAACATACAGCTCCGGAAAAAATTAAGAGACCACTGCACGTTTTTCTTTCCTTTCCAAATAATTCGAAAAGGACTGTTTTGAGTGAGGAACAAAAGGGTTAACATTAAGAGACCACTGCAAAATGAACGCTTTTTTCACTCAAAACTTTCCTTTTCAACTTTTTTGTAAAGAAAAAGTCTTAATTGTTTCCGGAGCTGTATGTCCGGTAGCTGTTCTTTATGTCCGGAGGCCGTCAAAAAAAGTCTAACGTAAACTCTAATATAGCTCCCACACAGTGTTATTTTGCATACTACAATCATTTTGATGTTCAGTTCCAGATTTATTTGTTTATTTACGTATTTTCTTTGACTTAGATGTTCAGTCCAACAGTTATCCTGTTTCTAATTAAGTCACAGATTGTTCATTCCCGACAATGTCACTTGTTCACGGAGTGTGGTGGTATCGGCCGATTAATAGGCTATTGGCTTTTTCCTGCTGTAAACTATCATTATTCTGTCGGCCTTTAAAAATCCACTATCGGTCGACCTCAAATATATATCATGTTTGACCTTAAATTTGTTGTAAAGTTAGTTTTGGAACCAAAATCTATGCTGGAAACAAAACATGAAATAGACTTGAAATAATGTTTTCATGTTTACATATAAAACAGTAATTTCAGGGTATCAGAAAGCTGTTGTGATGTCTTTCTAAGTGTAGCTGAGAGTATGCTAATGTTTGAGCCATAAAACACTTGATGACACCTATTACAGAAGTCTCTGTACAAGCCAAAATATCAAAGTAGTGAAAACAGCCAAAAATCCTATAGCGTTCAAAGGGTTAACATATTTTACTAGATCTGATGTTGTTAAAATGGTAAAAGACCCTCCAAGGTATTTGTGGAAATTCTATAGCAATGTACAATGGGAAAGTGCAAATGTATTGGACAAATAAGTCACTGTGGTGTAAACTAGGCTTGTGACTATCTACCTGACAATTTTCCTTCAAGTTTATACAAGCATTTTGTTATCTGTATTTGGTTAAAATCATAAAATTCCATATGAATTGGCACGTTTAGCTTGTCGTCCAATCACAACTTCAAAAGTCAAAGTGGCACCAGGATAACATTAGGCTCTTTAGGAAATGAAAATGAAACTAAAACAAAAGGCTGTACGCCACCAAACATGTAGGCTTGTTATTTAGCTATGAATCTGAAAGGATTTCAACATTAGATTGCACAGTTAAAAGTCATGTATTTTCAATTAGACTGGTGTTAGCTAGCTGGCGTTAGCTAACATCAGCCAACGCTAGCCAAATTAGCTAGCATTAACTAACTTAGTTAGCGTTAGCCACCATAGATAGTGTTAGCTAGCAAGCCTAAGCTTTTCTACTGTCACTCCTTGCAACACTTGCTTTGCAACATTTGCATGGACTAGTTTTACTAGTGGCTGTTTCAAGTGTAAGTTAATTCTAGACTGCAGACATAATTGTTGTTGTTACTGAGTACACTAGGTATGTTTCTGGTCTGCCCATCATCAACAATTAACAACGTGATTTCAGCGCATTGATATTACAATTTGTTTCGTGGTCAGTGTTGCCAGATGGGCGGTTTCCCACCCAGTTGGGTTATTTTTAATGACAGTGTGTGGGCAAAAATGGGCTTGGGCGGGTTGGTTTACAGATAGTGTTGTACACAATCACCTGTGGAGTCTGCAGGTGATTGTGCGGTATACTGTCACTAACATCTGACAACCCCGTTTGTGGTATCGGGTCATTTCATAGACTCGCAGTCACCAATATCCCTGGTCCTGTATTTTTGGCCAGTATTGGACAAATGTCCGACGCCAGTATCGGATCAGTGCATCCCCAGTTAGGGTGTATGGGTTAGGGTGTACAGGTTAGGGTGTAGGGGTTAGGGTGTATGGTTTAGGGTCCATAGTTTAGGGTGTACAGGTTAGGGTGTATGGTTTAGGGTCCATAGTTTCAGATTAAAGTGTATGGATTAGGGTGTAGGGATTAGAGGTTAGGGTGTAGGGATTAGGGTGCAGGGGTTAGGGTGTAGGGGTAAGGGGTTTCAATGAGTTAGCTGACGACGGGGACCCTGACCTCCCTCCATCACGGTGCCCATGTCCCTCTCATCCAAGTCGTCTGATGACATCGTCCCCGTTGAGGGGGCTTTCGGTAGCCTCCTGGTGCCATAGGCTAAACGGTCAGGGTCCAGAGCGATCAGATAGGGGTCAGATGTCAGACACACAGAGGGGGAGAGGGGTCAGACACACAGGACCAAAGACTTTGCGTGGTACTTTTTTCCTCCCTAATGACAGAAAGTGTTAGCTGAAGGACACGTTTACCTGGGCTAGAGAGGGACTCCTGACTGCCTCCCATGCTCTCACTGTCACTGTTGCCCTTCCGTTTCACTGGGCTGTCTTCAGGCAGGGGGAAGGAGTCCTGGATCGAGCTGATTGGGTTGCTCGTCTTACGTCGGCTACAAACACATTCGAACGAGCACACACACAAACAGACGCACACACCCTTAACATTTTCAAATATCATCTGGATATCTGAACATCGTTGTGCAGGAGAATGAGCTCAACAGTATCCTGGATCCAGTGGCACTGAAGCCCACGGGGAGGAGCACACATTGGTCCCTCTGTCCTCACCTCTTGTTCTGCGGGACAAACTCCTGGAATGTGAAGGTCTGCGGCTGCTGTTCGGCGGTTCTCCTCCTGAAGACGTAGAGCAGGTACGGCTCCCCGGGTTCACATGGCCGGCACGTCAACTCCAAGTTGTGGTAACCTAAAGGAACCGGTTCCGTCTGCTGACGCTGATAGTAGAACATGTTCACTGTGGCCTGGAGGTAGCACAGGACAATCATTTGATTATGTTAATTGTATTGATTCATCCAGGACGTACCACTGAGCTCAAGACACCTTTGAAAGCCAGAGGAGACCTGAGCCTGTATCCAGAGACTGTCTCAGAATAGAAGAGAGCTTTTATCTAGACACAGTAGCCAGTTTATCAGGTCCGTCTTGGACCACTACTTCAGGGCTTGGATGCAACAAGCTGTCTGAAATGTTATGAAGGGTCGTTGGTCCACGTTAAAGTTTTGGTATTAATCAGGACATTCATTCTGTGACCACAGCCTGTTCCATCTCATTTCGAATATACTCTATCGGGTTGAGGTCTGAGCACTGTGGAGGCTATATTTATATAGTATATAATATAACCGTATAAATTATATAATACAACACGGCTAAGTGCTTCATCTAGGCACTCCACATTGTGTTTGCTCGTTAAGAACAGCCCCTAGCTGTGGTATATTTACCATACTCCACAACCCCATGCCCTATTGCCTAATTAAACCACCCCTATTGCCTAATTAAACCCACCTATTGCCTTATTAAACCCCCCTATGCCTTATTACCCCCCCCCCATTGCCTTATTAAACCCCCCTATTGCCTTAT
>JACXGI010003357.1:0-37911 GCA_016801175.1 Esox masquinongy | reverse complement strand
TGGGCCTCAGAAACACACTGTCGGTATTGCATCTCCGCCTCCATCACCTGGGGAGTCCCAATAATGGAAGGAGAGAGAGAGAGAGGAAGGCAAAGTGACTCAAAACAACAAATATTTTATGTCTGTTGGGTCGCTTGTCGCCGGTAAGCTCAGTGTTTTCGGTCTCATCAATGTACCAAATGTTCTAACTATGTATCTGATATGTTGATTCCGATTCATCTGTTTCAAGAAGGCCATCCTGACTTGCAATTACACCTCTTTGGTCCCAGTGTTGTTGGACATCAGCAACAGACTCCAAATGCAAAGCCTAGAATCAAAACTAGGCACTGACATCTCTCTAGGGCCTGTATTAACAAACTAACACGCATGCCTAATTAGAAACACAAAATGTTAGAATACAGAGCCAAAAGAACAAAATAATTTGTAACTGTCAAAATACTTTTGGAGTCGACTATGTAATACAGATGGGTGACAAATTAAAGAATGAAAAGAATGAACAAATAAGTGGAGGAACATAACGAAAGCAGATGCTTCCATACAGGTGTACTGCATGATACAATTAAGCAGTTAACATCCTATTATGCTCTGTATAAAAATGCTGAGCAGGCCCAGCTGACCTTCATTCTCGATAAAGATGGCAAGAGTGTCTTTGAGAGAGGGTTCCTTATTGGGTCTTTTCCAGGAAGACAATGCCCCCATTCACAGGGCACGAGGGGTCACTGAATGGTTTGATGAGCATGAGAATGATGATATGCTGTGGCCCTCGCAGTCACCAGATCTCAACCCAGTTGATCACCTATGGCAGACTTTGGACTGACGTGTTAGGCAGCTCTCTCCACCACCACCATCAAAACACCAAATGAGGGGAATTTCTTTTGGAAGAATGATGTTCCATCCCTCCAGCAGAGTTCCAACAGACCCTCGGAGAATCTAAACCAAGGTGCATTGAAGCTCATGGTGACCCAACACCTAACTGAGACACTTTATGTTTTTTGACACCCATCTGTATTGTAAATATATGTATGATAAAAAAAATTATGTTATGCTGTGAAAAACAAAAACGCAAAAGGTGGAACCACAGAAAAAGGGAAATGTTACAGGATCCCATTTAGTGGACGCACCTTGGAGTGGGCCTCATCACGTGACTTCTTCCTCTTGTCCAGGGTTTTGTGTCCTGCTGGGAGGTCGTCCACGACTTTGGCGGTCACAGCCTTGGTCTTCTCCAGCTCCTCGCTCCGCTGAATGTAGTGCTGACGAGCCTTCTTCAGGGCCACCACAGCCTCGTTCTGACCAATCAGAGAAGCTGTTTAACAGCAGACACACACATACACACACACGTACACACGCACGCACACACACATGCGCGCACGCACACACACACACACACACACACACACACACGGCCAGAAGTTACCACACGCCAGCACTTACCATTTTCCTCTGCTGTCTAGACCACTGCTCCTTGAACTCCCGACGCCACTTATCAATCTCATTCTTCTTGGCCGTCAGGGCCTTCAAGAAAAAGACGTAGGATTGTTATACGTCCTAATAAATCAGTCCACACTTACTTCAACATGTTCATGCATGTTGTAAGCCTGTCTGCTCGTCTGTCCGTCAACCCGTCTGTCTGTCATTCCACCTGTCTGCTTGTCTGCCTGTCTGTCTGCTCGGCTGTCCATCTGCCTGTCTGTCTACCGGTAGGTCTGCCTGTCTGTCTGCTCGGCTGTCCATCTGCCTGTCTGTCTATTGGGAGGTCTGCCTGTCTGTCTGCTCGGCTGTCCATCTGCCTGTCTGTCTACCGGTAGGTCTGCCTGTCTGTCTGCTCGGCTGTCCATCTGCCTGTCTGTCTACTGGGAGGTCTGCCTGTCTGTCTGCTCGGCTGTCTGTCTGCCTGTCTGTCTACTGGGAGGTCTGCCTGTCTATCTGCTCGGCTGTCTGTCTGCCTGCCTATCTGTCAGTCTGTCTATCTACCTGTCTGTCCGTTTGTCTGTAGGCTTTCTGTCTGCCTGCCTGCCCACTCGGCTGTCCGTCTATTTGTCTGTCTGTCTGCTTGGCTGTCCGTCAACGCATCTGTCTGTAATTCCACCTGTCTGTCTGCCTGTGGTAACCCTACCTGGTAGCAGCGCTGGTGAAGCAGGTCTGAGGTGTGTTTGCTAGCCTGGCTGGTCTTCACGTCGTGCTCCAGGGCCATGGTGTATATGTACTGCAGAGGCATCATGTCCTACAGTAACAGGAACAACCAGGTCCTCATGTGGTTTCAGGGTGTTAATTAAGCTATAAGGCATGGGGGGGTGTGGTTTATGGCCAATATACCATAGCTAAGAGCGCCACTGTTTCCAATTAGAGCAGTAAACAGAATTTCTGTCATACCGATACCAGGAGACCACAGGTATGGCACCATATTATTTTTTATTGCTCTAATTGTGTATACCACAGCAAGGAGCTGTGACCACTGTCACCACTTACACACTTCCAGCCACACGGGACACAACCGCTCCATTCATACCTGCTGGGCCACACATGACTTGGCCGTTTCTGCCGCCTTCATGATGTTCTTGGCAAACTCTTGCTCTGCAAAACAAACCCGCATGACTCAGTTGTGACGCAGCTAGGGATTGATTTCAGGGAGAAACAAGCACTGACCAGCACAGGGGCAATGAAACGGCTCGCTAGTCAAAAGACTTTGTCCGGACATTTGTTTAGTTTTGGGCTTCAGAGCTGTTGGTGAAACTTCCATTAGGGACTGTTGATAGGAATGTATTTAAGCACTAAAGTTCGACTGGTGAGGTGTACAGGACAGCCAATATACCATAGCTGAGGGCTGTTTTTAGGCATAACGCCTTATTGTGATCACCTCATAGTGTTGAATGCATTATGAGAATTTTATTTAAATTGAATTTCTTAGGCTACAGTTCAGCACCATGACCCATCCAATTCCTGCCCTCTCCGTGTTCCCTCACAGACTGCTTTGTTGCTGTTTCAGGGCAGAAGTCACATGGCTCTTTAATACCCCAACACGGTGCTCCGTAATCTACTTCACAAGCTCCTGGGCCACGTTCCACTTTTCACTTCAGGTATTCCGGCAGTGATCCAAATGAGGTGACATTTGTTGACAAGTGGATGAAGACATCGTATAAAGGGGCAGAGGTTAGGGGCCCTCAGTAGGAGGTTTGGGACACAATAGCCTGGCCAAGTTATGCTCCAGTTCTACCACCAGGGGGTACTGCGGAGAATATTGTGCATCCAGCCAATCGTTTCCAAGATTGTTAATCCCGTGAGGAATTAACACACATTCTTCTCACGTCAAGACATGTTTACTTAAGATTATATATGTTGTCTTTTTCAGGAGTAGAGTAACTGACCGTTCGTTTTTGCTGGCAAATAAACCTTTAGTGAAAGTGGGAATTGCAATTCCATAAAAACAAAACTGTTTTCAGAATGATAAGACATCTTTTCTTTGTCCAGGAAGTTGTCCTGAAACATATATTTTTGTTTATCTGTCGTGCGTTTGAGTGAGGCTAGCTGTGAAACCAAAAAAGATAGTAGCCTATGTTTTCAGCAATGCCTAGGTGAGCAGAGCACATAGTTTATCTGCAAGCACACACAGTGCCCTCCAGAAGTACTGCATTGGTATCCTAGGAAAAAGGGTAATTGTTGTTAATCAGCTTGATCTTACACTCAAAATATCATATGAGTCTAACCTTTAATTGAGTGAAAATTCTTCAAAGCAAAATAAATTTTGATCAACAACTTTCATTTGAAAAGCATGCGTGCCACATTTATTGGCACCCCTAGAAAGTATTATGAACAAAATCCAATTGATGTGTATTCAGGATAAGATATTACTAATTACAATTTCATCTGACACTTTGGAAACTCTTAAGGAGTCATCCATCACATCCTGTTACACAGGCATATGAATATGAAGTGAAAGGCTAAACCCTGAGTCATCCATCAACATGGCAAAAGTTAGAGATCACCCAAACGAAATGGGACAAAAGGTTAGCAACCTTCACAAATCAGCCAATGGCTATAAAACATACATGCCTTTTTTTTTATCTCTACAAGAGATATAACTAAGACATGTAAAACAACTGGAGCTGTGATGAACCTGCCGGGAAGAGGACGCGCATTTTGCCCCGACACACAGTAAGAAGGATCGTCAAAAGGTGGTACATCTTGGGGTCACTAAGTCTCCAAAACTACGATTAGATGCCTCCATGCCAACAACTTATTTGGAATAGACAGAAGAAAGCCTCTGCTGTCACCAAATCACAAACACAAGCAGCTGGAGTTTGCTAAATGTCATTGGTACTTTGATTGAAACCAGGTTCGATGGTCGGATGAGACTAAAATTGAGCTTTTTGGCAACAAACACCAGAGGAGGGTTTGGCGTAAAAAGAGCCATAATCATGCAGAAAGCAACCTAATCCCCACTGTGAAGAAGAGTGGTGGATCTGTGATGTTGTGGGGCTGCTTTACTTCCAAAGGCCCTGGGAATCTTCTGAGGATACATGGCAACATAGACTCCATCAAGTACCAGGAGATGTTTGACCAAAACCTCCTCTGCCGGGAGGCTAAAACTGGGTTGTTGCCGGATCTTCCAGCAGGACAACAAGCTAAACCATATCTCCAAAATCCTTTTAGAATGGCCATCCTGGTCCGCTGACATAAATCCCAATGAAAACCTGTCAAGTGAGCTGAAGAAGAGAGTCTACAGAAGGACCAAGGACTCTTAAGGATCTGGATAGTTTCTGTATGGAGGAATGGTGTCTTCCCATGTGCTCACGGCCTCAAATGTAAATAAAATAATTATTTCTTGATGACGATTTATTTTATTTGAAAAATTTTCACTAAATTAAAGGTTGAGAGTTTAGTATCACGCTGATAAACAATAATGCCTTTTTATTCACAGCCATTTTTGTTCATACCAATTATTCTGGAGGGTACTTACAAATATACAGCTCCGGAAAAAATTAAGAGACCACTGCAACTTTTTCTTTCCTTTCCAAAAAAGTTGAAAAGGAAGGTTTTGAGTGAGGAACAGAAGGGATAAAATTAAGAGACCACTGCAAATTGAACGCTTCTGTCCCTCACTCAAAACTTTCCTTTTCAACTTTTTTGGAAAGGAAAGAAAAAGGTGCAGTGGTCTCTTAATTTTTTCCAGAGCTGTATGCTTGCTTTATACTTACAAATATATGCGTTGTTAAATATTTTACCTTTTTGTAAATCTATTAGTTTGAGTGTGTAGATTACTATCTATGACTTGATTTAGGTATGTATGTTTTGGCAATTTCAGGCTTTAGTGGACAGGAACGCGGGGAGGACAGAGGAGAAAGTTTAGGCTGAAAGAACAGTGGGGCGGATTCAGACCCATGATGCAGCAGTACATGTACACTATGTACATGTACACTAAGGCGTGATCCAAATTTAAATGAAACACTAAGGGGCTAACCTGAGACAGGTGAACTTAACAGTGCAATCCAAAACATGATTTAATTTATTTTTTTGGGGGGGGGGGGCATTTCTAAGCTGTAAGGTTCAAATAAGCCTTCAAATAACATTGAAGATTATGAAAAATATGTGCAATGTCAGACTGGCAAGGCTGAATAAATGAGAACAATGACTGTTCCATAGTGGGCGGGGCTCAGGACCAGCCTGTCTTAAACTTTGTTGTGCCGGATGGTAAAACACGTCTAACATTTTGCCGCTAGTCGGCGATTGGCAAACTGGCCAGCGTCTAACCTGCAGCCTCCAGTGTGCATGTACTGACACAAATCCAGCCAGCAACTCTTCGAAACGCTCTCCACCCCCCCCCCCCCCCCCCCCCCCCCCCCACTCACCCAGGGTCATCCTCTTGTCCATCCAGGCTAGCAGGTCCTTGGCGTAGCGACACCACATCTTGGCGTACTGCAGGGCCAGATCCACGCCACCCTCGCAGCGACACAGGACCAGGTCGGCTTCTTGGGCTGAGAGGGAATACATTCAGCGTCAGCGCGTCACCCCTACGGAACGCCGGGTGGACAGCGGCCTGGTGTACACCCCCACCCACCCGGTTTGTCACAGACAAATCCCTCGGTCCCTTGACGCCAAGGAGACTGCGGGGATCACGGAGCTTGGGGGGGTCATGCTGTCAGCGTGTCATCCAAGTCGGAGGAGAGAAGTGAAACTCCTCACAGACGGGGGAAAAGATACGGCAGGACAGAAGGCCTATGTCCGGTTTCTCAGTTTTGTTCATCAGAAACAATGCTCCATTTTGACTACAGGTTGGTGATTTGGTCAGACAATCACTATGGAGAGAAAAAGAGAATTTACTGGGAAGGAGTCAGTTACTATCTGTTGTCTGGAGGGTCCCTGAGTCAGCGATCCGTACACCACTGACAGAGCACCTTGGGTGGGGGACAGGTCAAAGGTCAATCACCTCAAAGCATGCAGAGCAAAAGCTCAAAATGTGGAAAAATCTAAATGTCCACTGAAATGTCTACGCCAGCTGATTCCAAACAGACGGCATCTCAGTATTAATAACAGAAGGAAGGAAGAGGAAGAGAGAAGGGGAGGTCAAATATAATTTTGGCTACACATCTCCTATTACTCCCTTCCTCCATCAGAGGGAGAGACATAGACAATGACAGACAGACAGAGACAGAGAGTGTGACGATCTGAGAAGATTGCTGCAGCTTTAATTGCTCTGGCAACAGCAGAATGGGTGTATTGTGCTGTGGTCGCTAAGGAAGGCTTGTTTCTGACTCACGCTGACAGCGGATGGTGATGTGCAATGGCCCTACAACGTCATGTGGTTTGTCCCTTCCTAACACTCTACTCTCTACCCTCTCTCTCCTTCCACCCATCTCTTAGTCGCTCTCCCCCTCACTTGTCGGTTTTCATCGTCACTATCATTTCCACTGTCCTCCTCCTCCTCTGAACGGTCCACAGGTAGAGCTGTAGGAACAGAATTAGGCCACTGGATCTATCAATGCATCATTCTTCTGAGAAATGTGACTGCATCTCCTGTATCGCTTCCTCTTCTCCACCATGAAGTTTACTGTGTCATAAACTCTAGTCGATTGTGAGTTCACTGTTCCAGCAGTGAGAACAGGGAAGAAAAAAGCGTCCATTGAAACAAAGAGAATTTCCCCATTAAAACAGTGTCCAAGCAAAAATCCAAGTCTTGAAGGAAACGAGATTTTCCGGTTGCGTGTTGGGTTGACCACATGCGCTGTCTCTCCCTCTTTTGGGCACACGTTCTGCAGAAAGCATCTCTGTTCTGTCTCTGTATGTGTTTGGTGTGTGTGTGTGTGTGTGTGTGTGTGCTTGCTGCAGGGATTACCCTGAGAGGGCAGGTCCAGATTGTGCAGTGACAGGCTTTAGATCATCACCAGGCTTTACCTCCTGGTGTATGGGTGCGTGACTGACCTACCATTGTCTAGCCAACATGGGGGGGCTAGATCTTATCTCTTCCTCTCTCTCACCCCCCCCCCTCAGAAAATATCTCTCTTCCTCTTTCTCTCCTTTCGTCCTCTGCCGTCTCTGGGGCATCCCATTCGGCGGGGGGCGGGGTTTTTTATTTTTTTATTTAACCTTTATTTAACCAGGTAGGCCGACTGAGAATAGATTCTCATTTGCAACGGCAACCTGACCAAGACAAAGTGCAAACGTGGAAGACAACATACAGTTACACATAAAGTACAAAATACAAAAAGAAGTAGAGTCTGTATAAAATACAAATGCAGTACAGAGTCTATATACAGTTAGTGCAAAGGTGATAAGGCAATAACAAAAGTACAAATGCACTAGAGAGTCTAGCTAAAACTGTAAAATGCACTAGAGAGTGTTATACAGTTTATGCAAAGTGAGGTATATTTTGCGAGGTAGGTCAGTTAGTGTGCAAAACTGGTTTGGCAAAGACAATAGAGAGCATAACACTAGGGCATACCTGTGCAAATGGTATAGTGCAAAGGAGCGATAATATAAGTAAAGCTAAGGTTGACCAATGAGCTTAGGTACAGTGGGGCTTTGCCTAGCAAGCACTTGTAAATGAATTGGTACCAGTGACATAGGCACCAGGTGTGTAATGAGGGCCAGCCAACTAATGCGTAGAAGTTGCAGTGGTGGGTATTATATGGGGCTCCAGTAGCAAAATGGATGGCAATGTGGTAGACCACATCCAATTTCTTCAGGACAGAGTTTGAGGCTGTTCTCTTTATGACATCACTGAAGTTTAAGATTGGTACGATGGTCATTTTCACCAGGGCAAGCTTGGCACCACAAGTGAAGGAGGCCCTGTTGTGGAAAAAGTCCCCAGGACCAGGATTAAGAAACACTGCCATAGAGACAGCCATAGGTCCAGACAGCAGGCCCTCCGATTTAACACACTGGACCCTATCTGAGACGTAGTTGGTAAACCAGGTGAGGCCGTCATTTGAGAAACCAAGGCTATTGAGTCTGCCAATAAGACTAGAAGGGTTAATGAGTAGATAAGAGAGGGACTGCCCCCAACTGACAAAACAAGGGTGTTTTCTCCGCCTTCATAGGCAACTGGTGTCACCTTGATTGGGGAGGCGGGGCTCATACTAATGGCTGGAACGGTGTGGTGTTAAACACACATTACACACCTAATTTCTATGTGTCACTCCATCCCTGAGACTATTATATGCCGTTCAACCACCTGCAGTCTGTGCTGTCTGTTGCAGTGCATCATGGGATGTGTGGCCGTCAACACAGTGACTCGGCGCTGCTCCAGGATGTTTCCATTCCAGCATCTAATTCAAACGCCGCTCTGCGGCTCTGAGATTAATCCTTAATCTCCATTGGATGACGGCTGCATGTGCCTCCACCGAACCGGGGACTTGCTCAGGGAAAAAAACATTTTGAACGCCATCCATCAAATAAGGATGATGTTTTCACAGCACGGTCTGACAACCACGGCTCTTTACAGGCATATATGAGAGGTTGGCCAATGTGGCTACCTCATGAACACCCGGGGCAGCCTCCATTACCCTTCAGCTCTTGGCAAAACTGGCGAGTTGAGAAAACTGTCATTCTGTCCCATAATGCAGTTAGCCACTACCTAACATACTTAATATTGTAATGCTTCCCTCATGACCTTTTTCGGGAACATTACAACCACTCGGTTAGAGCCAGCTAGCTACCGACCTAAAGATGAAGCTAGCTAAGACCTCACTAACAAGAAGGTTATGGATTTACACAGACACTACACTGAACAAGCTCAATGGTCGAACCTTCTGACTGAATTGTTTCCACACACAGTGCTGCAAGTTATTTGGACACTAGACGTCCCACTGGTCTTATGCCGAAACGGCTGGGGCCACAGGGCCAATCTCACAGGTCTGTATGTCCCAACATGGACGGTGTTTATGAACAAATCAACACGCAAAGGCACCTGGGAGAATGACATGTCAACATTATGTGGAAGAAGATTCTGTGCTCTTCCTTATCATGACACGTTACTAAAACAATACGATGTGTAACTGAATGTTCAGAATTAGAACAATATAGGCCTACACTTCCACCCACTGTGCTCTCTCTCTCCCGCCATGCCTTTCTTCTCTCCCTTCACCTCGCTTTCTGACTCCTGTTGGATGTATATGCCTGACGGGTAAACCAGAGAGCATCTGTCTGTAGCACTAATCCCCTCCCTCCGCCCCCGCGGGTCTTCTCCTAATCTCGTTAGCACACCGGCAATTTACAGCTAATTACAAGACAGCATGGGAGATTGACACGGTGGAGATTAACCAGCGCGACTGACTGTCCTCCCCTCTAGTCCCGCCCACGTCACCCATCCAACCCCATGTGGATTGGCCATCTACAGGTATCAGTCACAGGGCAGTGTTTCCAGAAGCGAATGGCTTGGACTCTCAAACGAATGCAACATTTTGTCCTTGTGATAGAGACTTCAACACTCGAACCAACGTCTTCTACTGCTGACTGAGATGCAACGCAACCAGTCTTAGTATTCCTGTCGCTAACCTGGGCTACTGCTCGGCATGATGGGTAACACGCTACCCGCCAGGTTCAAACGTGTGTATTCCTGCGTTGTCTCGGGCCTGCGAGGGTTAGGCTGTATTCACACACAAACACACACACGCGTGCAGTTATACAACACGCCAGAGCACAGCAGAAACATACCTGTTAGACCTCCATCTTTATCATCTCCATCTGGAGGATAGACGTCTTCGTCACACTGCAGAAAAAGACACACATCGTCAGTCGTCAGTCAGGCACAAATCTAAACACTACTGCACACGAGTAGAACGGCAACGGAAAGTGAGTTTGACTGATCACCCTGTTGGCTAGTATGAACGGTACCCAAAAGATGTGATAATTCAGTGTGCATTGAATTAATGCTACGAATTATAGCGATTAATGAAGGAAATGTGATGTAATAACCGCAGACAATCAACAGGCGGGAAACAGGACTGACTGACAAAGATGACATAACAACTGATTGGCTGGTTGATTGACCAATAGCAATGTTCCCTCACCGTCACATTATCCGCCTCTGTGTTTTCAGTGGTTTCCGTAGAGATGGATTCAGCGATAGACTGAGAGTCGGGGTCCGGCAGCATCTCCTCCACCGTGCTGATGGGACACATGTTATGAATGCTCAATGAAGCCTTTGTAAAGGATTCATAAAGGCTACATGGGTGCTTTACAAGTTCAAGGTGGTGTCACTGTCAGGTCATCTGTGTACCGTCAGCCTTTTTAACCATCTAGGTAGATGTGACAGCAATATCTAATGAATAACACACCTATACAGCACCTAATAAGACCTGATGGAGGAAAGTGGTAGAGGCTGAGTAGGATTTAGCATAGATGCATGAGGAAGAATATAATCAGTTAACAACATCATGCAGATTAGGTAGATCTATTGAGTACACACTTCCTCTCTTTGGCAACAGTTGGAAGAAATACACAAAATGTGTAAGTTACCGTATTACACGGTCAGTAACGGTAGGCTTCACTTCGTCCGTTAGCCGGTACCGCAGACATCAGAGCTGTCCCGATTGAATCTGATTGCAATGTTAGTAAAGAAAAGGGTGAACGCGACGAGTTAATTTAAAAGGCAGACTTACGAGTAGACCAGCGACAGTTCAAAGTTGTCGAAGTCCCGGAAGATCTCGCTGTAGCGCTTGGTCTGTGTTTGGCTGGGGATCTTGGCATCTGGGGTAGGATATAGAGGGAGATGAGGGAATGTTGAGTTTATCTTTTATTGTTCATGCAGAAAAATCACACACAAACATAACTAAAAAAATAAAAAATAATAAAAATTAAACATGCTCCTCTCACAAAATGAGGCTCCAACAAAGCGTGAATAACAAACAAATCCATTAAAACAGTCTGTACACCCAACTGAACCCCCGAGGGAAGACAAAAGACAGCTTGTGGGTTTGAAGGGTGGTGTAGGTGACGGACAATCAGGAGTGTTACTGAGTGCTAGCTTAAAAGGCCTTTGTTGTAACGCTCGGGCGTTTCAACTTGCCAGTTCTTCTGTGCGAACGACCGATAAGCAGAGCCTTAGTAAGTTCTAATATGGGAAGGACTGAAACATACGTTGTAAAAGGTCTGATACAGGAAGGCCTGAAGTCGACATGAGAAAAAGAGAAATGCAGTTCAAACAAAGGGTTGTTTTTGTTTCATATTCTGGCTGAAGTAACTCCATCGTGTTGTCAGTTTTCAATGAAATATGACCTGTACATGATTCTGCATGTTAACGGAGTGTAAACTTGTCAGATGGAATGCTGCTCTCACTTCAGAATGTATCATGGTTTCCCTGGCTGTGACCTAACGTGACCTCACTGTGGAAAACACATCAAGGCCATACAAAAACCTGATTACAACCACTGCAGATTCTGTATCTTAATTTCATTGTTCTGTTCTTGCAGGAAATGCAAACTTGCAGCATAATTCATGAGGTTTCAGAAGCTTCAAATGATTGTAATTTACAGTTCAAAATTGCAGACTTGATTTGCCCTAATAAAGAAAAGAGGTTCCCTCGCAAAACATGTCAATGAATTATAATCCACATAGCCCTTCACATATCCTTATTTTCTCTGGCTCTTACTGCATGAAACTCAAATTAAGATACAGCATCTGTACTCAGTTCCTTATATTTCTACCTGTATAAGGGTTAAAAAAAAATACAGACTTTGACACTCACAAACATCTAATTGAAACACAATTCCTGGTGGTTTGAAAACGCAATCATTACTCATCAGTGGTTTGAATTTGCATGTTTGGTTAGTTGAGGGCCTTTGGGAGAAGCCATTCATGGTGCAATGTAGCTGCAGGTTTTAAAGGAAGACTGGAGTTGAGGTGTGGCTTTAAAATTACATGTATGTATGCAAGTCTGATTTTAGCCTATTGGGGGCCCTATGCAAAATTTGATTTGGGGCCCCTAGCGGTCCCTAGTGGTTGGGGCCCACCTGTGAACGGTGGCCCTAAGCGACCTCTTATGTCACGTATGCCTAGAACTGGCCCTGTATGTAGGTATATATAAATGACAACCCAAAACTGCCATTCCGGCCCATGTGTTCTCTCATACAAGTTTGTGGCATCAAAAGCATCAAATGACCCAGCAAACAGAGGATGTCTGAAGAATGTACAGGGGACCAATTTCATGTCACAGCCTTCCAACATTCTGGGGATGCCCTAAGAAATTGCTCAAAACCCTATGCAAATCCCAAAGCTACATTATTTACCACTATATTTCGTGATCATTGGTTTAATGATATGAATGCTCTAATCCCACTTACTGCGCACTTAGCAAAAACTCGCCTATCTTTCGCCACTTTCCCATCCGATAGAGCATGACATGCTTGACAATTTATCTTCAAGAAAAGGGGAGACAAGTGAGAAAAAGGGGGTGACATCACCGCTTCACATTTCCATATCATCCGTATCATTCCATGTCACTATGTAATGATAGCCACTGTTTGATGTACAATTATACAACGACATGCCGTCACATCCTATTTTTGTTCTATTTTTAGCTGTTGCGAAGAAAGGTTAAATGGATCCTGCAGCGGAACACATATATATTCACACTGAATTTATAATCCTTCGAAAGGCCCTGTTTGGGGCCTGACAGTAAGATCTTAAGATAACACTAAGATAGGATTACAAAAACTTAAATGCATAAACTGCATAAACGATAGTAATTGTGATGGTATAAAAGCACCTTGTAGTTCAAATCGTAAACGTCTGTTGAAATTAGTGTGTCCATTTAAAGACACCTGTCACTCCTCTCGCTCACGGAACTTACAATTTTTCACCCTGTTATTGTGGCGTCCCCTTTAATCTAACAATTTTCACGCAACTTCTAAATTATTCTAAATTGCGTGCATATGCTTTTTATATATGTATTTACTATTTAAGGAGCACATCTAGCGTACAGTAGTCGTATCTATGTTGCCCGCTCCCCATCAGGGTACGCAGGGTTAACACGGAACAAAAGAATAATATGAATTATTTGTTCAAGTGTGCATTTCCATTTAGTTAGTCTCATACGGAAGGTTGGTACATTTGCCCTGAGTGAAACTCAAATTAGTGCTGTAGTTTCTCCCAAAAAAAGTTTGCGGGCTTGCACGCGTGCTGAGATTGCAGACAAGCGTGACAACAAGGTTCTGGTCACAGTTGAAGCTGACTGCATTTCACTTTCAGGGCGGCTAAAATGCAAAAGTTTTGAAGTTGCAGTAAGCAGCTGAGGAAAAATGAACACCTCTCTTTTTCTCTTCCTCTGTCTCTGTCCAAGCCTGCTTCTTCCATATGACTCTCTCCTATCTGCCTCGGTCTGTCCTCCTTGTCTGTGCCTCTGTATGTCATCCATCTCTCTGCCTCGCTCTGTTGTCCCTCTCTGTGCCTTAGTCTGTCATCCCTCTCTGTGCCTTAGTCTGTCATCCCTCTCTGTGCCTCAGTCTGTCATCCCTCCAAGCCTGCTTCTTCCATCTGACTCTCTCCTATCTGCCTCGGTCTGTCCTCCTTGTCTGTGCCTCAGTATGTCATCCATCTCTCTGCCTCGCTCTGTTGTCCCTCTCTGTGCCTTAGTCTGTCATCCCTCTCTGTGCCTCAGTCTGTCGTCCCTCTTTCTGTCTTCATTCAGGTCAACCACATCCTGCATGACACTGTATGTGTAGCGTTTTGCTCAGTAGATATAAAGTGCTTGTTTTTCACTTTAATAGATTTCTGTTCACACAGTAGTAAAACACACAGTAGGTACAACTGAGGGTCTACTAGCGATTTGATAGGCAATTTTGAATAAATTCATGTGGAGTGTATCATCGGCTTAAGAGCTAATTGAACTAAAGCCAATCACTAAGTTTTGTACATGTTTTAGCACTTTATATTGTTTTTATTACCAACAACAGATTAAACAGATATAGCCAAGTGATACAAGGAATAGTTTAGAGGCTGTCATACAATAAAATTGTAATAAACTGAACCCTAAGCAACACAGACACGGGTTTATGTTAATTCATCTTTAAAACAAAGGGCAAAGGGTCTCTCTCAACCTCATGGTAAAATGTGTAGAGTTGTATGAAATAAGCTTCAAAACAGTAACAACATTCTCAGTTGCAAAGATGTTTTAAATGTTACATTGCAGGGCCCAAGACATGATCATGTTTACTCATGCACTCTCGTTAGGTCAGTCCTGAGCTGGGCTTGGTGAATTTCTTATCACAAGATGGATCCCCGGCGCCCAAGAGATTGAGAAACAGTGCTACAGCAGGGGTTTTCAAATCCGGACCTCCAAGACAGTTCGACTCCATTTTTCATTGCAAACCCCCAGTCAGGAACTTATTTAGACCTGGGACACCGGATGGGAGACATTAATGATGAGGTAGAACAGGAAACCAGCGGGCTTTGGCCCTCGTAGGGTAAGATTTTAATTCCCTGGCCTACAGTTTAGACAGTTTCTCATAGTTCTAGAGAAGGTGGTTTCATAAAAAAGTGACCTAAACTAATTTTTTTTGTCTTCAAACCATTCCGCCAAAATAACGGAGACTGACGTCCCCGATTATGTGGTGTCAGGAGTTCAAAGAAAGATTTGAGAATTTTCCACCAGCACAAAATGGAAGACGAGTTCAGGCGGTTCACCAATGGGAAGGATGTGAAGCATCTAACATGCAACCACACACAAACACACACACAAATACACACACGCAGCCACACACACAAACACACTAAACATTTAGACACTCTGCTGAGCATGCTTTAGTTCAGAAGTAGGGGAAGTGGAAACTGACCTAAACCACAACACCGATCCATTCCCTTGTTACTCACCTGAGGATGTGGAGGGCTCCTTCTCCATGTCATGGGCTTCTCCTCTCTCCATCGCTAAGACTAAATATCACAGGCACACCTAGCCCCAATCTACCACTGCCGCCTCATCAATGGTCCTTGTACCTTCAGGGAACTTTCGGTCAATGTTCCGCCAACATTCTACCAATGTTAGCACCGCCTACCTAGACACGTTACAGAACAAGCGCCAGAGAGCAGGAAATCAGCTCAGTTTCCACTAGTCCCACGCAAATGCACTTGACTTTCACGGCGCTGCTGCCTGGTGAAGTGCCCGGGTTTGAACCGTTTCTGTTTGCTCTCGAGCAGTTGTCTTCCTCTGCTGCAAAGGGGAGGTTGGCCAATTGGTTTCACCACTCGTCAGAAGAGGAAGTGTGGCCCTTTGTCACTTTAAGCCACACCTATGCTGTCACACCGAAAAGAGCTAAAGATGTGTGAGTATGTGCAGGAGGAGAGAGAGACAGAGAGAGAAAAAAATGTGTCTTTTTATTCAGAAAGTGTGTCAATGTCTGTGCGCCTGTTGAAGCAGTTTGCACAGTTTGCAGATGTTCTAGGATAAAACCATTGTGTCCAAATGTGCACTCATGCATATTAGTGGCCAGGTCATATCAATACTACGTTTGACTTTGTACGTCTCTCCAATTAAACCTGTAACATTGTGATGTGTCCAATTCTCCCAGTCCTCACAGGTGACAGTTAAGATTCAAAAACCCACGTGTCCTAGGGTGCACACGAACCGCTTCAGCATGGGTTCAAATCCCACCTACTGCTTTTTCAGAAAAAACTCCCTCCCCTATATTTCGCCACTTTGCTGTCAAATAAAGCATGACATGCCCAAGGAAAATATATCTTTAAACATTCATAAAGACCCTGTGTACCTCAGTTGTGGAGCATGGAGTTAGCAACATTGGTGTTGTTGGTTTGATTTCCACTGGTGGCTAAGACAAAAAAGTAAGAAAATGTGTGCACTCACCACAATAAGTTGTTCTGGTTAAAAAGTGACAGCAAAATTATGTATTAAACTTTAAATATTTAAACTGATTGAAATGGGCCAGCAGGCTAAGAGTTACTATATCCATAGGCGGATGTATTAAGACTTCACTGTTAGTAATGTATACTATATCCATAGGCAGATGTATTAAGACTTTACTGTTAGTAATGGATACTATATCCATAGGCAGAAGTATTTGGATACACCTGAACATGTTTGCAATAATATCGCTCCACCCCATAACATTTTGTTACACTTAGTGGCTAGACATACATTTTATCAGGCATGCTAGAAATTGGCACAATCCCTGTAGCCCACCCTCGGCCAAACAGCAGACTTAAGCAGGTGGTCACCACATGTAGCCCATCGGGCTAATCAGTGGCTAGGTCCCAAATCTGGCCTTTTAACCAGTCAGCAACGAGCTCAGAGAAAAACGTGTTGAGGTGGGGCTGAGTTTCCTCTCTGAAGTTGTTGCTGTTACAGGTAGCCCCGCCGATGCACACATGAAAGAACGCTGCAAAAACATTGGATTTGAAACCATGCAGAGGTTGGCGTGTGTTCAGGGGTTCAGGCCACGTACTCTTACCGGCCAGCTGTGGACAACTGTCCAGGAAGGGGAACGGCGTTATTCATCAACCAACGTTACCACAGGAGGCTATGTAGCATTGCCCCAGAGAACCAGACAGAATAAGAGTAGAGCAGAGCCTAACAAATCTTTTTTTGTAATTTCTATTATTTTAATTGTGCCCAGATTGCAAGGCCCCTGTTATCAGGCCACATGCAAATGCTTTCCCCGCCCAACTGTAAGGTAACTCTCTGCGTTTAGGAAGCATCCTAGGGGGCGGAGACTGACTGACCAGTGAGGGAGAGGCGCAGCATGGCGAGGGCGTGGCTGACGGGAGGTCGACCCATGGATGGATAGCGTTCTGCCAGGGACTGGACGGACTCCTGTAGGGCCTCGAGCCCAAAGGACACTTTCGCCTGCGGAGGACCACCTGGCTCTGGGAGGCAGAGGGGAAAAGAAATAAGACAGAGTGTTCGGGAGAGAAGAAAAACCTGTTTTAATTAAATGAGACAATTGTTTTTTGGGCAGCGTTCATTTGTGTTACCAAGGCAAAAATGACAAATGGCTTGGTCGTGTCGGTGTGAAGAACACCAAAAAAAAATATTTTGTCTGGACAATTTCTTTAAGTGGAAGAATTGAATACCGTGCACTTACTAATCATATCACACATTTTAATCGGAATATAAAAGTACTATTATTTCAATATGTTGGCAATTTTTGATATAAATAAGCAACAAGATACGGGTTAGCTGTGGGTATATTCAAAACACAGCACAGCCTCTTGTGCCTCTGCTCAATAACGTCAGTGGCCCTACTGGCCCAACAACTTCACTGCATTATCCACACTGAAGTAGGACAGCGACCCCTTCAGGTATCTACTGGTAACTGCACACTGTCAAGCGGACAGTGTGCATGTAGGTTAGTAGGACTAACCCTAACGCTTTTGGTCAATTAGTATCCAGAGCGATTTACAGTCAGTGCAATCAACTGACAGAGATAACCACATAGAAATAAAAGATAAAATACTGTCACATGGAAATGAAATTACAGCTCCTGCAATGTTATATGTTTTAATATTCGACACTTGGACATTTAAGCTTCATTCCAACCACATTCATTAAAGAAAGTAATACAATTTAATAAATCCCACAAAAATCGTGTTTTTCATTTAGATGGATATGTTTTAGGGATTTTGTGACTGTAAACTATAATTTGTCTCTTTTAGGGCCACTATGCAAAACACCATGCCTCAGTACCAATGTAATAAACGTGTAGCCTGTTTTATTCTGTTTAAACTGTTTAATTACACTTCCTATGAAGTCATTCTTGTAATCAGTTTGAAGATGTTTAAGGCCTAGCTTTTGCCATACTCGTCACGCAGGTGAACTACATACAGTTAAGCCCAAAAGTTTTCATACCCATGCCAAATTTTGAGCCATAGTGAATTTTTATTTGACCAATAGGTTTCTTCTGGATGGAAATGACATAAACAAGTGACAAAACACGGTAAGACATTGTGCTGGAGGTACAAATGAATAACGGAACTATTTCTGTTTTAGCCATGACTTGCAGTTGACTAGTAACTGACTAGAGAACTACTGCTGTTCAGCAGTTCTCCATTTATCGGTGATTAGAATGCTCTCGCATGGTGGAAATTACAAGACCATTTTAAATGGTATAGAAACTTGCATTTTCTCAAAAATGTGCAACAATTTTCAAGGGGTATGAATAATGTTGGACATGGCATTTTAAGTAAAAAATTTGAAAGAAAACTGAAGTAGCACCATGTCTTACCGTGTTTTGTCACTTGCTAATGTCATTTCCAGCCAGAAGAAACCTATTGGTCAAATAAAAATTCACTATATGTATGCCCGTCTGCTCGGATGGCGCGCGTCAACTCTAACCCACGCAGGTAGAAAGCGGACACAGATGGGCAAAAAGGTCACTTGTTAAGTCTGTAGGGAAAGGCCCAGGGGCTCCAGCCCCCACCACCCCTTTTGTGCACGGGCCTACTCAGAGCGCATTTACAGGTCTCACAGACAGCACCTTGTTAGTATAAGTCACACGTATTTTCAATTGTCTTACCGCGACAGTCCTGAAAAAGAAGCCGAAGTTGTCTCAGACATTCCGCCACAGCGCGGAGTTTTGATACAGTCCACGGTATGTTGTTGTACTCAATGCTACGAATACCACGACCGATTTGACACGGTACAAGTTTGGTGGTGGTGGTGGTCATTCCGGGTAAATGAGAATAATTCTCTCCCTGTTCACTTGGCTTATGTTTAACAACCGCACGCCGCAGGCCGAGATGTACGTTCAAATCCAAAGGCATTTCTAATTGAAGCTGTCTGGAATTCCATATGGGCACACAAACGCAACATAATAAGAAAAGAAACAAACATTCAGGTAGCCCAGTTCATAATGTATATTCAAAGTAGTAGCCTATATTAACAGAAAAACATAACTTCCATTTAATTTAGAGCAAAAAAACCATCAGAGTTAATAGAAATGTATTTTCCATAGATGCGAATTGTCCCGGGCAGTGTCCTTCGCGCATACACGAAGCCTGGTCAATAGGCTACCTTGTCTGCTGTGACGTTCTCCCAGGTCATCAGACAAACGTTCTCAACGCTTTTGTGAAGTAAATGCATTTAAAAGAGCAATTTTTTCAGGTCTATCAAACGACGAGAGCTTTCTGTGACCCAAACTAGGCTTACATTTCACCTCAATCCTTAACAAAATTTTGTCCCGCTAAGCATCTTGTTCGTCCACATTCCTGTGTCGAAACATTCTTGGCATCACGTCAACCGTGGATTTGTTTAGCTGAAGGATAGCAATAACTAGTCGCGGCTAATGACAAAGCTGGCTCTCCGCACGTCATCCACTCTTAGGCTATATATCCGATAAATAAGTATATTTGTACGGTTTAAAAACGCATTTTAGTGCACATTGCCTAGATTTACGCTGGTTATCGTGCTGACATGTGACTGGGTACAGCCTAGACTACGTCTGATCCAGATATCTTATTCACATTTTTGGAGGTGAATATACTTTTTGGGCGGGAATTGCTTGAATGCATGGCAGACATTCTTTGTGACGTGTAGAGACCAAATAGTGACTACATTATATCTTGTTAGTAGAACCATATTACAACTGTGTATTTATATTTCCACGGCAACTGCTGTTTATTTATGTATATACCGCATATAGTTCCTCTTATTTCGACTTATTGGGTATTTGTTATTGATAAAGTGGGAAGTAGGCATTTGTACAGCCGAACAATGTAAGCACTGTGCAGCTCAGTGCCAACTCCACCCATAATCTACTTGGGAGATCCAACCCACACAGCTCTGACATCCCACAGCAGCTAAGTTAGGCTATTGTTCCCTCACAGGTCTGTTATTCCAGGTAGGTTGCTCAACAACAGACTGACACGTGCACACTCCTGTGGACACACAAGGTATCACACAGTGTATTATACACCAGAGGTACTCAACTCTTACGGTGCGTTCACACTATTCGCGATGGGGGCGATGGCTCAATTCATTTCAATGAAAGGAAGCGTGGCGAGCGAGTGGCTTGTGGGGCGATGCGTGGGATCTGTGAGAGGTGAAGAAAAAGTTCAGATTTTCCAACTTTATGCGTATCACCTGCGCCTATCGCTGGGGACTGACCAATCACAGCGTTTTGCGTAGCTGGTTGTGAAATGCTCTCCGTACAATTAAAATAACTTAAACAGAATTAAACTTTTGCGGTCCTTTTTAAAAAGATGGATGACTTTTAGTAGCAGTGATGGGATTCCCTGAGCTGTAAGATTGCACGCTATTTGCCTACAGAGACGCAAACAAAAGAAAATGCAGTGTGGAGACAGGAGGCCGAGATAGTTGGTGCTTCTGGTGTCAATATTAAGTACCTTAGCTGACTGGTGGCTACCTAATTCTAGCAAGCTGGTTTGCTAGCTAACATTGCAGGTTGTAAGAATTACATCAATGAGGCATATGAATTGAGTAGAGATGTATACAATTTAAAAATGTATTAAAATACGTTTCTATTCCAATTTTAACCATTGTAATAATCCAACATTCCTTCATACAAATGCGCTATTCTCAAACCTTAATACACAGCTTACATGGTGTTATGACGCTAGTTCGCCCACAAACACACCCACAAGTATGCTACAGGCGAAGCACACTCGGCAATGCTAGTGTTGGCTATCCGAAATTTCGCGAATATTGTGAATGCACCGTTACGGTACATACACACTATTCGCGATAGGGGCGATGGCTAAATTCATTTCAGTGAAGGGAAGCGTGTCGAGCGAGTGGCTTGTTGGGCGATGCATGGGATCCGTGAGAGGCGAAGAAAAAGTTCTGATTTTCCAACTTTATGCAAATCACCCACGTCTATCGCTTGGCACTGACCAATCACGGGATTTTGTGTAGGTGGTTGTGAAATGCTCTCCTTGCAATTAAAAGAACTTAAACAGAACTGATTTTGCGGTCCTAGTAGCAGTGGTGGGATTCCCTGAGCTGTAGGATTGCATGCTATTTTCCTAAAGAGACGCAAACAAAAAAATGCAGCATGGAGACAGGTGGCCGAGAAAGTTGGTGCTTCTGGTGTCAATTATAGATATGTTAGCTGACTGGTGGCTATCTAATTCTAGCAAGCTGGTTTGCTAGCTAGCATTGCAGGTTAAGAATTGCATCATTGAGGCATATGAATTGAGTAGAGATATATAAAATGTAAAAATACATTTCTATTCCAATTTTAACCATTGTAATAATCTGACGTTCCTTCATACAAATGTGCTATTCTCAAACCTTAATATTCAGCTTACCTGCTGTTATGATGCTAGTTCGCCCAAAGACACACCCACAAGTCAATCAATCAATCAAATTTATTTATAAAGCCCTTTTTACAACTGCAATTGTCACAAACTGCTTTTACAAAACACCCGGCCTTAAACCCCAAGGAGCAAACAACAGTAGTGTTGAATTTCAGTGGCTAGGAAAAACTCCCTAAGAAGGCTGAAATTTAGGAAGAAACCTAGAGAGGACCCATGCTCAGAGGGGTGACCAGTCCTCTTCTGGCTGTGCCGGGTGAACATATTAAGAGTACAAATTGTAATAATTAATAAATGCATGTGGGCTGAGTCCAGAGTCTATTTAAACTTAGTCCAGGTCGGAAGCATGACCAGATGGACAAGGACAGGGACAACACGGGGGAGGGGGGAGGTGTCAGCACAGTGGCAGCTGAAATCATCAGGTATCGTCTTGATCTGCAACACAACCAGGAGGACTTTGGACAGGGACAGCAACGGGTCTTTCAAGCCTGGTACTCCTCAGGTGTGGGCCAAGACCTCATGTCCTCCTAAGTTTAAAACGGCAGGAGACAGGGAAAATTTAGAAAATGCATTCCTTAGATCTACAGGGATTTATAGTGGAGAAGGAGAACTGACCCTACTCCCCCAGCACAATAATATAGCAGCGTAAGACCTTGGGACTGAGACGGGGGTCCAGTGACACTGTGGCCTTATCCAGGGGAGGCCCCGGACAGGGCCCACCAGGCAGGAAATCAATCCACCCACATTGCCAAGCATCAACCAAAAGGGACCCCCACCAACCGCAACCACCCTGAAAGAAGGCCGAGTATTGCGAGCAGAGTACAGCCCAATTGCACAAGTGCGCAACAGAGAGACAACAACAAGCCAGTGACTCCGCCCCCGAATGGTATTGGAGGGAGGGCATCCCAGTGGCAATGAGAGCCCACCTGGCAAGACAGTAAGGGTGGACAGTATCAAGCCTTTCTGGTCACCTTCACGCCCCTGGGCCAGAGTACACTTAATCATAGACCATGCTGTAGAGATGAGTCTTTAGTTGACACTTGAAAGTTTGCACTGAGTTTGCATTTCTAACCTTAATTGGCAAATCATTCCACAGTAGTGGAGCTCTATGAGAGAAGGCCCTGCCTCCGGCTGTTTGTTTAGAAATTCTAGGTACAATTAAAAGGCCTGCATCTTGGGATCTAAGGTTACGTGTAGGTATGTATGGCTGGATCATTTCAGCGAGGTATGTAGGAGGATGTCCATATATTGATTTATAGGTTAACAATAAAACCTTAAAATAAGCCCTAAACCTAACAGGCAGCCAGTGTAAAGAGGCTAGTACTGGAGTAATCCGTTCACATGTTTTTGTTCTAGTTAGGATTCTAGCAGCCGTGTGCAGCACTAATTGAAGTTTATTTATTGATTTATCAGGGTAACCAGAAAGAAGAGCATTGCAGTTGTCTAATCTAGAAGTAACAAAAGCATGGATTCGTTTTTCTGCATCAGTTTTTGAAAGTTTCTGATTTTTGCAATGTTTCGAAGATGAAAATAAGCAACTCTTGAGACATATTTTATAACAAGTGTGACTATTCACAAACTTTCCCCCAATAGTATGTGGCTGCAGTACCGGAGCCTGCAGTTTCAGGACCGCAGTTCTAGGACCCTCGTTATTCGCAACGACAGCGCCACCTAGCGAATTGGATGACCGGAAGGCTGTATTCGACCCAAGCCGGAGGCTGCAGTTTCAGGACCACATTTCTAGGACCCTAGATTTTCGCGACAGTAACAACACACGTGATGAGGCTGTGGAGGCTTTCTCAGGGTATGTGATGATATTTGAGGAGACAATTATACCCACAAAGAAAGGTATAATATTTGAAAATATGTTCAAATTATAAACCTTTATAATTAAAGAACTTAAAATAACATTACAGTAGAAACAAATGTACATATTCCATAGGTGTCAAGATCCAGTAAAATTTGATTCAAGGTAAATGAAATAAGCAAATTAAGGAAGCTAAATGGTTTAAAGAAAAGGTGGAAAATACATTTCAATGTAGACAGATGTGTGATGCCTGGAGAGGCCTCAAAACATTGTCTGGGGCTACAGAGAACCAATGTAAACCCTGCAACATGAGCACTAATGGGCTTTACTTCACCAAAGAGCGAAAGTCAACAAAGCATCATGTCCTCATAACATCAGTAATAAGCTCCTGAATACCTGCTACAAACAACTGGCCCATCTTCTGTGAACTTTTCAACTGGTCCACGGAGGAACATACAGTTCAGCTCTGTGGAAGACCACTACCATCTGCCTTGTTCCAAAGAGCAGACCCAGACTTCCCAATGACTTCTGGCCTGTAGCTCTTACATCAGTGGTGATGAAGAGTTTTGAACATCTGGTACTTTCGCAACTACAAGAGACGGTCCAGAACCTGGCAGATCAACTTGTTTGCCTACAGGAAGAGTGAAAGTGTAGATGATGCTGCCCTTACATTACTTCATCATATACACTCCCATCCCGAAAAAAAAAAAGCACATGTCAGGACGTTTCCTTTCGTGTGGATGGGCATGCTGGGATGAACTTTGTTGTATTGGACATGGCTGCCAACATTGACCGCATGTCGGTAAAGCAGATCATCTTGTATATACCTGTAAATACAGTACATACCTGTACGCATACTAAATTTTGTATGTGTTTGACGCCACAAAGTTCCCTCAGGAAAAATATATTGCTATTTTCTATTGTATTTGCTATGGCTTTTGCAGTCACTAGATCTCAACCTGAAATTTGTCATTTTAGAGAGGCAAGACAAGGAGGACTCTTGGGGCAGATTCAAGATTATATATACATTATTTTTTGAATGTTAACCAAAAAAAAACAATAACAATAACCCCTCCCTACACCACATCCAGACCGACATCAATCACCCCCCCCCCACATCACTCCATCCCCCTTCATCCTTCAATGAGAGAGACAGAGAGATAGACAGAGAAGCAAGAAAACAAATATAAAAAAAATATGTTATTGACATCTGACTTTTCCTGACCCTTCAATATTCAGTGATAACATCATTGCGGTCAGCAATTTAACATACATCTGTGAATGGTATATCCTAAAACATAATGATAGAAGTATTATTAGGCCCATATATTATTTAAATCAAATATTTGGTCAGAAATCAAATATCTCATCAGAAATCAAATATCTGGCCTGAATCAAATATCTGGTCAGACCAAACAAATTAGAGACGGACTCGTATTGATTCACTGCTCAAAAGGAATTGTTGATAACATTCAAGCTGCTTTTAATGCATCGCAGTGAAACTTCACAGAAAAATGTTTTTAAACTTTACCTTCATGGAAAACTGCAGGGTTGAAATGGCCCTCTAAATGGGCTGTGACCTTGCTCAACCTTTTTTGGTGAAACACAGTCGAGTGACAGAACGGGCAGTGGACATCCTTGCAGCATGTGGTGCATCTTTTTAAATCTGGCAAGGATCTTCCTTCCTGGATGGTTATATGCATCTTCAAAAGAAGAGAGCCTAATTGGTCAAATTGAACATGGTAAGATTATTTCACAGACATAAATTAGTCCCAAGCCCATTACTGAACCAAAATACTATTTAAACTTAAGTAAAATGGTAAAACAATGAGTATTGAACAAGCATTTACACTGAAGACAGTAGGCTGCAGATTTGATTTAGCTGACAGACAGATCATATCCACATGCTTTTATCATCTTTTGAAGTTAAATTAATGTGCTGGCCTGAATTAATTATCATAGTCATTAAGTCAACAATTTATATAAGACACCTAGTTGGGCTTGCCAAAATCACATTATAGACTCAATATACAACAAAACTAATAGGCTAAAAGTGCGTTTCAGCAAGCTATCATACGTTAACAGATGATTGTAATGCCTTCTTTAAGACTATCATAGTAAAGCCTTTAGTATCATAACGTTAGCTAGTTAGCTAACTTCACTAGTTAGCTAACGTTATGATACTAAACTAAGCCTTTGGGCGAAGTTCGGCCTAGCTAGCAAACATCAACTTTGCTGTGGAATTCATTTCAAGACACAAAGCTTGATTAATATTCAGTCAACAAGCTAGCTAACATTAACTTTCCTGTCCAATTCAAGACACCAGCATTGTTTTATACAAAACAAAACGTGATTCAATATAGCTACTCACCCTGATTACCCTCCATCTTGCTAATAAACATAATATTGGTTAAACTTCCAATTCGTTAGGTGACGCTATCGCGAATAACGTGGGTCCTGGAACTGCGGTCCTGAAACTGCAGCCTCCGGTACAGCAGCCACATGCTACTCGAAATTTCGCATTGCCAACCCTAGCATCGCCCCGAGTGCTTCGCCTGTAGCATACTTGTGGGTGTGTCTTTGGGCGAACTAGCATCATAACAGCAGGTAAGCTGTGTATTAAGGTTTGAGAATAACACATTTGTATGAAGGATTTTGTATGAAGATTATTACAATGGTTACAATTGTGATGGAAACGTATTTTAATACATTTTTACATTTTATATATCTCTACTCAATTCATATGCCTCATGTAATTCTTACAACCTGCAACGCTAGCTAGCAAACCAGCTTGCTAGAATTAGGTAGCCACCAGTCAGCTAAGGTATCTAATATTGATACCAGCAGAAGCACCAACTATCTCGACCATCTGTCTTCACACTGCATTTTCTTTTGTTTGCGTCTCTGTAGGCAAATAGCGTGCAATCTTACAGCTCAAGGAATCCCATCACTGCAACTAAAAGTCATCCATCTTTTTAAAAAGGACCGCAAAAGTTTTTTTTTTTTTTTTTTTTTTTATTGTACCGAGAGCATTTCACAACCACCCACGCAAAATGTCGTGATTGGTCAGTACCCAGCGATAGGCGTGGGTGATTTGCATAAAGTTGGAAAATCTGAACTTTTTCTTCGCCTCTCACAGATCCTGCGCATCGCCCCACAAGCCACTTGCTCGCCACGCTTCCTTTCATTGAAATGAATTGAGCCATCGCGAATAGTGTGAATGCACCGTTACCCTACGAGGTCCGGAGCCTGCTGGTTTTCTGTTCTACCTCATCATTAATTGCACCCACCTGGTGTCCCAGGTCTAAATACAGTTGTGCTCATAAGTTTGCATACCCTGGCAGAAATTGTGAAATTTTGACATTGATTTTGAAAATACGACTGATCATGCAAAAAAAAACAGTATTGTATTGAAGGATAGTGATCACATGAAGCCATTTATTATCACATAGTTGTTTGGCTCCTTTTGAAATCATAATGATAACAGAAATCACCCAAATGGCCCTGATCAAAAGTTTACATACCCTGGAATGTTTGGCCTTCTTACAGACACACAAGGTGACACACACAGGTGAAAATGTCAATTAAAGGTGAATTTCCCACACCTGTGGCTTTTTAAATTGCAATTAGTATTGGTGTATAAATAGTCAATGAATTTGTTAGCTCTCACATGGATGAGCCATGATACTGAGCCATGGGGAGCAGAAAAGGTCTGTCAAAAGACAAGGTAATGGAACTTTATAAAGATGAAAAATGATATAAAAAGATATACAAAGCCTTGTAAATGCCAGTCAGTACACTGTTCAATCACTTATTAAGAAGTGGAAAATTCGGGGATCTCTTGATACCAAGCCAAGGTCAGGTAGACCAAGAAAGATTTCAGCCAAAACTGCCAGAAGAATTGTTCGGTATACAAAGAAAAACCCACAGGTAACCCCAGGAGACGGTGTGGTTGTTTCAAGGAGCACAATACGACGATACTTGAACAAAATGAGCTGCATGGTCGAGTTGCCAAAAACAAGTCTTTACTGTCAGGGTTGGGTAGGTTACTTTTTAAATGTAATCCGTTATAGTTACAATTTACCTATCCACATTCGTAATCAGTAACGTAATTTTTTGATTACATTACTGAGTTTGAGTGATCTGATTGGATTATTTTAACATTAAGAGGCATTAGAAGACAAATAGGAATAGCCTATAACCAATTGAACACCTTTTGCGGGATCAATCAATGTTAAAGTTTACATAGCTGGCCAAAAAGGGGTATTGACATTATTGTAAATAAAAATCAAGATATCTGTAGCTTTTCGCATGTACAATAAATCTGCAGTAGACTGATATTTTGCTCCACAACCACCAACATTGTCAAAAGGTTGCAGAAACCCCAGGCACGTGAATGCACGTTCGCAATCAAGAACAAACACCCGCACACATACGTTTTACCCGCGCGAACGTAACCTGCGATTATTAGGGCCACCAGCGATGGATTTTGAAAACGCAAATTAAAGAAACAAACTGTGATTATACACCTGCACACTTAGCTTAAATTTGATGTTGTCAGTAGCAAACGATAACCAATGAACGCAATTTTCTGAGATTCACATGGCCTACCTGTATGGAGTTGAGGTGGCTGCATCAAATACAAATCATCATCCTTAGGCAGAGTGCTTCCCGACATACTTTTTTTCCTCAAATATCGTGATAAATTCCATATAATGTTTTATCTTGAAGGTAGCGCCATGTTACAACTATCTAACAAATAGTTGCCTAATATTCTAAACAATTCCTGTCTGAAAAAGCTATAACACCAGGTAGGCCTATTGCCTATCATTGTTCTGAGAAAATGCATTGATAATAGATAACTAAATCACATTTTATATGGATCGGCTAATATCGTAGATATAGGCTACTCTATTTTAACCAACCAAAACCAGAGAAAATTGAACTAGCGCTTCATCGGTCACTAATCTGATTATGCGCGCATGATGATCACACACACAACTGAGGCATACAATTGTTATTTGGGTTCAAACAACGATGTTTCTAAAACATTAAATAAAAAAATCAAACATACGTGTCATAATTATTTCGCGCACCTCTTCTTTTTCAGTAGAAGTAATCCAAGAAGTAATCATACATTTTTTCCAAAGTATCTGTAATCCAATTACAATATTTTAGTTGGTAAGGTAACGGATTACTCCCCAACTCTGTTTACTGTGCCAATGCCACAAAAAAGCCCGGTTACAATATGCCAGACAACACCTTAACATGCCTCACAGCTTCTGGCACACTAATTTGGAGTGATGAGACCAAAGTAGAGCTTTATGGGCACAACCATAAGCGCTATGTTTGGAGAGGGGACAACAAGGCTTATAGTGAACAGAGTACCATCCCCACTGTGAATCATGGTGGTGGCTCACTGATGTTTTGGGGGTATGTGAGCTCTAAGGGCATGGGGAATCCTTTGAAAATTCATGGCAAGATGAATGCAGCATGTTGTCAGAAAATACTGGCAGACAATTTGCATTCTTCTGCATGAAAGCTTCGCATGGGACGCTCTTGGACTTTCCAGCATGACAATGACCCTAAGCACAAGGCCAAGTTGACCCTCCAGTGGTTACAGCAGAAAAAGGTGAAGGTTCTGGAGTGGCCATCACAGTCTCCTGACCTTAATATCATTGAGCCACTCTGGGGAGATCTCAAACGTGCGTTTCATGCAAGACGACCAAACACTTTGCATGACCTGGAGGTATTTTGCCAAGAGGAATGGGCAGCTACCACCTGCAAGAATTTGGGGCATCATAGACAACTATTACGAAAGGCTGCATGTTGTCACTGATTCTAAAGGGGTCAATACACAGTATTAAGAACTAAGGGTATGCAGACTTTTGAACAGGGGTCTTTTTTTTTTGCTGCCATGTTTTGTTTTATGATTGTGCCATTCTGTTATGATCTACAGTTGAATGTGAATCCCATAAGAAATAAAAGACGTGTTTTGCCTGCTCACTCATGTTTTCTTTACAAATGGTACATATATTACCAATTATCCATGGGTATGCAAACTTTTGAGCGTGTGCACCCATGCACACTGACACTGTAGTGTTTCTGTCCTTGTTAAGAAGAGGAAACGTGGATTTCTAGGTCAAGGTTGACAGTTCAGATTTTCTGAGAAATCCATGTTCCCTTGCCCTAACCAAACCCTATTCTCAATAACCCTAACTTTATGCCCCTATTAAAAAAGAGAACACTGGATGCATCTATAATGAACAACTATAGACCTGTATCAAATCTCCTTTTTATAGCCAAGATCATTGAAAAGGTTGTCTTCAATCAACTCAGCAATTTTGTGACCTCAAGCGGTCTCTTAGACAAATTTCAGTCAGGCTTCCGACCTCACCACAGTACTGAAAGGAACACCAGTAAGGAAAAGTAACCCCAATTCTATCACTCTGCCCACTGGCACGTTTTCCAACGTCTTTGTATATGTGCATGCACGCACGTGTCTTTAAATACAGTGAGGGAAAAAATTATTTGATCCCCTGCTGATTTTGTATGTTTGCCCACTGACAAAGAAATTATCAGTCTATAATTTTAATGGTAGGTTAATTTAAACAGTGAGAGACAGAATAACAAGAAAAAATCCAGAAAAACCCATGTCAAAAATGTTATAAATTGATTTGCATTTTAATGAGTGAAATAAGTATTCGATCCCTCTGCAAAACATGACTTAGTACTTGGTGACAAAACCCTTGTTGGCAATCACAGAGGTCAGACATTTCTTGTAGTTGGCCACCAGGTTTGCACACATCTCAGGTGGTATTTTGTCCCACTCCTCTTTGCAGATCTTCTCCAAGTCATTAAGGTTTTGGGGCTGACGTTTGGCAACTCGAACCTTCAGTTCCCTACACAGATTTTCTATGGGATTATGGTCTGGAGACTGGCTAGGCCACTCCAGGACCTTAATGTGCTTCTTCTTGAGCCACTCCTTTGTTGCCTTGGCTGTGTGTTTTGGGTCATTGTCATGCTGGAATACCCATCCACGACCCATTTTCAATGCCCTGGCTGAGGGAAGGAGGTTCTCACCCAAGATTCGACGGCACATGGCCCCGTCCATCGTCCCTTTGATGCAGTGAAGTTGTCCTGTCGCCTTAGCAGAAAAACACCCGCAAAGCATAATGTTTCCACCTCCATGTTTGATGGTGGGGATGGTGTTCTTGGGGTCATAGGCAACATTCCTCCTCCTCCAAACACGGCGAGTTGAGTTGATGCCAAAGAGCTCGATTTTGGTCTCATCTGACCACAACACTTTCATCCAGTTCTCCACTGAATCATTCAGATGTTCATTGGCAAACTTCAGACGGGCTTGTACATGTGTTTTCTTGAGCAGGGGGACCTTGCGGGCGCTGCAGGATTTCAGTCCTTTACGGCGTAGTGTTACCAATTGTTTTCTTGGTGACAATGGTCCTTGAGATCATTGACAAGATCCCCCCGTGTAGTTCTGGGCTGATTCCTCACCATTCTCATGATCATTGCAACTCCACGAGGTGAGATCTTGCATGGAGCCCCAGGCCGAGGGAGATTGACAGTTCTTTTGTGTGTCTTCCATTTGCGAATAATCGCACCAACTGTTGTCACCTTCTCACCAAGCTGCTTGGCGATGGTCTTGTAGCCCATTCCAGCCTTGTGTAGGTCTACAATCATGTCCCTGACATCCTTGGACAGCTCCTTGGTCTTGGCCATGGTGGAGAGTTTGGAATCTGATTGATTGATTACCTCTGTGGACAGGTGTCTTTTATGCAGGTAACAAGCTGAGATTAGGAGCACTCCCTTTAAGAGTGTGCTCCTAATCACAGCTCGTTGCCTGTATAAAAGACACCTGGGAGCCAGAAATCTTTGATTGCAGAGGGGTCAAATACTTACTTCACTCATTAAAATGCAAATCAATTTATAACATTTTTGACATGCGTTTTGATGCGTTTTTCTGGATTTTTTTCGTTATTCTGTCTCTCACTGTTCAAATAAACCTACCATTAAAATTATAGACTGATCATTTCTTTGCCAGTGGGCAAACGTACAAAATCAGCAGGGGATCAAACAATTTTTTCCCTCACTGTAGCCTGTGGGGACCAGACACTGGACTGTGACTCAGGACGTTCTTTAAACTAAACTTTAAACCCTCAGGTTCCTACATGAACACACACACCGATCAGGCATAACATTATGACCACTGACAGGTGAAGTGAATAACACTGATGATCATGTTATCATGGCACCTGTCAGTGGGTGGGATATATTAGGCAGCAAGTGAACATTCTGTCCTCAAAGTTGATGTGTTAGATGCAGGAAAAATGGGCAAGCGTAAGGATCTGAGCGACTTTGACAAGGGCCAAATTATGATGGTTAGACGACTGGGTCAGAGTATCTCCAAAACTGCAGCCCTTGTAGGCTGTTCCCGGTCTGCAGTGGTCAATGCCTATCAAAAGTGGTCCAAGGAAGGAAAAGCGGTGAACCGGCAATAGGGTCATGGGCGGCTCATTGATGCATGTGGGGAGTGAAGGCTGGCCCGTGTGGTCCGATCCAACAGACAAGCTACTGTAGCTCAAATTGCTGAAAAAGTTAATGCTGGTACTGATAGAAAGGTGTAAGAACACACAGTGCATCGCAGTTTGTTGCGTATAGGGCTGCGTAGCTGCAGACCAGTCAGGGTGCCCATGCTGGCCCCTGTCCACTGCCGAAAGCACCTACAATGGGCATGTGAGCATCAGAACTGGACCACAGAGAAATGGAAGAAAATGGCATGGTCTGATGAAGCATGTTTCCTTTTACATCACGTGGATGGCCGGATGCGTGTACGTCGCTTACCTGGAGAAAACATGGCACCAGGATGCACTATGGGAAGAAGGGAAGCCGGCGGAGGCAGTGTGATGCTTTGGGCAATGTTCTGCTGGGAAACCTTGGGTCCTGCCATTCATGTGGATGTTACTTTGACATATACCACCTACCTAAGCATTGTTGCAGACCATGTGCACTCTTTCATGGCAACAGATCTGGAACAGATCTGGCAACTGATCTGTGTATATGTGAATCTCTCTCCCACACGCACACGCAAACAATCCTGGTGTTGTAAGAGGTCTACGAAATGAGCCACACAGAACCACACCTTCCCCACTTGGAAATAACATTTAAATAATTAACAAAATTAAAAATAACTAATATAACCACTTACAGTTTTTGCTGATTACTTACACACTTGTTGCAGAATTTGGCTCACTGTATCAAAGCTCTACACACAAGCCAAATAAGATACAACACTTGGAGAATTCTGCAATCAAAACGTCTCATTTCTGCAATCAAAACCTAACATTGCTTTTTCAAAATGTCATTTTTGCAACAGAGTGATACGTACATGCACCATTTGAATTATTCTTTCAAAGCAGCAAGAACACACTGATGTACTTTATACAAAACACTCCTGTCTTTAATACTTTGTGTATCTTTCTAATTTTCTCATACAAGCTTCTGTGAAAGATTGTTCCAGTACATCTATTCACATTTCAATGAACACACAAAAAAAGAAAGGCTTCAAAAAATATATACAGCTTGTCTGTATGCCATTGCAGAAAATGTCATCCCTGGCTAGGTGATGGGGGAAATATCACCTTGCGTTCCGTATCCAACCCTTCCCTATCCACCTCAATGTAGAAGAGGCAGGAAGTTCACCAAAAGTGGTCCTAATGTTGTCATAAATGTCTCTATTGCCTGGTCTCCTTCTTTGTTCTTGTCCTCTTCCTACTCCTCTCTCTCGCTGCCTCCATGTTTACAAAGTTTTCACAAAATGGGTGAGTTTACCTGCGGTTGATTTGTAGTGCTTAGTCTCAGACTAGTTGGTGTTCAGTTACTGTGAACGTACTCCTGTGTGTGTGGGTTTTGCTAATTTCAGGCAAAAAAAAAAGTTTTGCATTTTGAATAGAAGTGTTTTCCCAATGATTGCAAGAGATTTAATTCTTGAACAATGTGTCTAGTGTAAGAAACAGTGTAGTGTTTGCAGAAAATGTGCAAAGCAGAAAATGTGTTTGTACTTTTGGTGCCTTTGTTTAAGGCACTGTTATGCACCCCAACCGATAAGCCTAGGGGAATGCGAGGTGGTAACACCAATACCCCAACACTATTGCCAAGATAAATACAAACAATAGAATCACAACCACACCCGTGGAATTGCAGTGCAATCAATACATTTAATCCATAAGGAAAATGGTACACTGTATACAGTAAAAACATACAGCAGGGGAATAACCTGGGTAGTGCCACCTACCACTGTAAAGTAAAATAACACCCTAACCTAGTCTACCTTTTAAACAAAAGAACACTTCCCTAACTTAGATTAGTGGCCCTACCCAACTACATTACCTAACCTCTCTAAAACCTGACTAATACAAAGGAGTGTTACAACTGCCCCTAAGCTATTAGTCTAGTGTGAATATACAAAGGTGTATACTACCTAAAGGTATGTATACCCATGGGCATCTCACCTAACACTATTTACCCTGCTGCACCCAACTCTATGGACGCATAAAAACAGATGAATGGGCGATTTGTAGTAAAAGACACTACACAACAATATGCAACCGCTTCACACAGAGCAAAGAAAACAAAAAGACACTGGAGAGAAACAAAATGACAACTCTTAAAAATCAGCTGATTGGCCTGGACCGGAACAGTAATGACAGGTGTGAAAACTGGCATCCTATCACCCTCCTGCACCTGTAGACCATTAACACACAGACAGACACACATACACATAGAAACACACACAACTGCAAGGGTACATAACAGGCATGGTTGCAAAAGATAAGGTTTTGATGCTTTTGTCTAAGCATTCACTTTCATTGTGTAAGCAACTGGCAAAAATTGTAACAGGAAGAATAAGACCACAATGATTATTTTTTAACAAAATATTTTATTCTTTGGTTTGAAGGCACTATAACATAGATATACAGAAAGACAGAATGTAATCTCTTCTTCAACACCATGATTCATAAGCTTGAAGCATGTAGAGCACCATGATCTCCCATCTCACTGTGATTGCCTAACAAGCAGCGCTAGTGCTACAATGAACATTAGCGCTAGGCAACACTAGTTCTTGGAAGGGAACGCCAGTGCACCAATCAATGCCTTGGAAGGAAACGCTAGCGTTACAACCATTGTCTTGGAAGGAAACGCTAGCGCTACAACCAATGTCTTGGAAGGGAACACCAGCGCAACAATCAATGCCTTGGAAGGAAACGCTAGCGCTACAACCAAGGCCTTGGAAGGCAGCGCTTCAACCAGAACCAACACATTGGGAGGTCCCCGAAGACAGCTGTTTCTCTCGAAAGGCCAGCAATAAATTAAGAAAAGAGGGGAATAAAGCATGACAAACTGTCCAAGCTCTGTATCTCATCTGTTAAGTGCAGTCTTCTATGGAACTGCTTTGGCACAGGGGCCAAAGTGTTTTCTTCTTCTTTCCACATTCAAAAGGACAGTGAGGTGTAGGTGGGGCACAAACTGACCGACCCAATTTGGATGTGGCTGGGAGGAATTGCTGCGGGGAATTTGGATTGTCCTTTTTAAATCACAAGGCTTCTCCGTGAGTGGAGCGTGCAAGGCATCTTTAACAGTGTCTGCGGACAGCAGGGAGGAGGAACGCTGCTATAAACAGCCCAGCTATAACTCAACAGTCACTGACTGACAGAGAAATGGACACCAGCTGAATTTTCACTTGTCGCATCGATGCCAATTGGAGACCAGATGAACATTTGACTTAAGTACAAGTTAGCATTCGCCCCGTAGCGATTAACTTCGGGAGCTGTTGCTTTTTAAGAAGTACTCCCCTGCTATAAAGGGCTCCCACTGCTGCTCAATGGCTACGGTCTGGCAGGGAGGATGTGGGGAGGCAAGCCAACTTTGGGAACTGCTTCTTTTTAATTACTGCTGTTTTGGCATCACTCTTACGTTCTATGATAGGACCTCCATCTTGTTGTTGAGGTTTTGTTAAAACTATAAGACGACACGGCACACACAACCTTCACACACAATCTTCAAGCATAGAAAAGATATGTTAGGTCTACCTAACAGGTTTGAAAATAAAAAGGATAAAAATTGTAAAACCATCTTGAAAAGCATGCAAGTGCTTGTCTTCCAGGCCTTTCACAAAGACTGCTACAGTACAATACGCTGTTATAATACATATTAACACGTGTTAATTAATCCACAGCTAATTCATGAACTATTTATTCTAGAGGCAACAAGGTCTACTCGGGTCAGTGGTGAGATTTAGCATGATGAGATAGGCCATAAAGCACAACATCATTGGGGTGACCACTAAGAGACACTGTCATAGTTCCTGGGCCAATCACTTCACTGACATGTAACAGACTTTCCAATCAGATCACTGTTGACTTGTAGATACCACCCACAATTAGTGACTGGAAAAAGAAGTAAAAAATAAAAATAAACAAGGTGAGTCCAACAAAATTCAGAAAAAAAATTCAACTGAAAATAGTTTTTAAATACAACTGAATGTAACGGATCCCTTTTGTTTTTATATTGTCAATTTCAGAGAAAAACAAAACAAATATATGCCCCTATGTAAGATATATTATGTCTCCAAAGAGAATCAAAGAAAGAAAAAAACAAGAAAAAAAACATGGTTGACATCATCCACATTAGTTCTTAATCTTCGGTGTATTTCTCCATCCATCCTCCATTGCACCCCCCCCTCCTCTCGCCCTCTGCCCGCCCACCCCCCCATCTCATAGCTCGTCCCGCGAGGCTGTGCTGTCCAGAGGTGACTGGAGAACGTCAGAGTTCTGGGCCTCGGTGCAGATCTCGGCCTGTTCGTGGGTCTTCCCCGAGCGGGCCCGGTCCCAATCCGTGCGGACCTTCTCGTTGTCCCATACCACAGAGGTCTCTGTGTCGCTGATGTAGCCTGGGTCACCGGTGTAGTGGGTCGGGAAGACAAGCAGCGGCTCGGCTGAGAAGGCCTTCAGGTCCCGTCTCTCAAAGTACTCCATGTATTCTGAGCTGGAGACAGAGAGAGGAGGGAAAGGAGAGGAGAGAGAAAGGAGGGACAGAGACACAATTTGAGGTGTTGAGGAATTATGATGAACGCATGGATTGGTAGAAAGGGGGGAAATCTCATACATTGTTTTCCCTGAGTCTTCACTCCTTGCCCCTGAAAACCCTTAATGGGAGCTTCTGAAAACAATTTTCTTTTACTCCACTGGTTTCTTTAGTTTGTACCGACACTTACAGGACATGACAGGACTCAAGCAATCCAGGAAAATTCTTTTGAGACTGACCCAGGGAGAAAGTGAGAAATGAGAGAAAGACAAAGGAAGAGAGAGAAAAAGACAGAGGAAGTCTTACGACTGATCCCTGGGAAGGGTAAACTTACACCGGGTGTTTATTAAACATGACTGGGAGGAACTCGTCTACAGGTAATATCTTCTTCAATGGCTCTGCTCTCAGCAGCTTCTGGGCACCTTGTAATGACATCATGTAGCCCAGCGTCCAATAGGAGTAGTCTGCCTCCACCAGGTTGTGTATGTTGGGTACAGCTTTCTCCGGGTGGTCTACCTGCATTCTCTTCCTGCCTATATAACTGGGAGGAACAACAGTCAGAGGAAATAGTCAGGGGAAACAAAACAACAGTCAGGGGAAAACAATAGTCAGGGGGAAACAAAACAACAGTCAGGGGAAAACAAAACAACAGTCAGGGGAAAACAATAGTCAGGGGGAAACAAAACAACAGTCAGGGGAAAACAATAGTCAGGGGGAAACAAAACAACAGTCAGGGGGAAACAAAACAACAGTCAGGGGAAAACAATAGTCAGGGGGAAACAAAACAACAGTCAGGGGAAAACAAAACAACAGTCAGGGGTAAACAGCAGTCCGGGGGAAACAAAACAACAGTCCGGGGAATGCAACAGTCGGGGGAAATAAAGCAACAGTTAGGTGAAACAGAACAATAAAGAAATAGTCAACCAACTAGAACAGGGGATCTTAAATATTTTGAAAAGACAGAAAACATCATATCTAACACCTGAAAATGAACTCATAACATGTCTAATGGGCTAGAGATATATCAGATAGGCAATTCCAGTCCCCATACCAGAGGTTAAGAAGCACAGACCTGGACAGTAAGAAAAGGGGTTTGCCTACTACAGGTGCTGGTCATATAATTAGAATATCATCAAAAAGTTGATTTATTTCAGTAATTCCATTCAAAAAGTGAAACTTGAATATTATATTCATTCATTACACACAGACTGATATATTTCAAATGTTTATTTCATTTAATTGTGATGATTAAAACTGACAACTAATGAAAATCCCAAATTCAGTATCTC
>JACXGI010003356.1:23016-63483 GCA_016801175.1 Esox masquinongy | reverse complement strand
GGGCAGCAGGGGGCGCTGGCCGCGGCTCCAGGGCAGCAGGGGGCGCTGGCCGCGGCTCCTGGGCAGCAGGGGGCGCTGGCCGCGGCTCCAGGGCAGCAGGGGACGCTGGCCGCGGCTCCAGGGCAGCAGGGGGCGCTGGGAACACCCGGCGCCTTGGGGCTGGCACCGGACGTGAGCAAGGCATTGGCTGCTCCAAGCTGGCCGGGGGCTCTGCCGCTGGTGGTGAGAACCGGTACGGCGGATCCCTGAAGCCAGGCCAGTCCTCACTCCTCCCGACATCCGGGAAGGCCTCCACCGGCCCCACCAGAGGTGTCGCCCAACGCCTTGGAGCTGGCACTGGGCATGACTGGAGCACCTCAATTACCTCCCACGTGAGCGGCGGCGGCAAGGGCTCGTCGTCCCACCCCTCCGGGGGTGGCTGCCGAGCCTCGGGGTCCTCCGCCTGCCCCCATAGCACCCCCCCAAAAATTTCTTGGGGTTGACTCACGGTGGGTTGGTGACGTCGCCTCCGTCGACGTCTCCTGCGGGGTCGGTGCTGGGCTGGTCAGGTGTGCCGCGGGGGACGGTAGGGGTTCTCCTCCTCCTCAGTCTCACTGTTGGGCCAACCAAGAAGTTCCCTTACCGTCCATCTCTGCTGTGTCTCTAGATGGTGGTTCATTCTGTCACGGGTGCGGTGGTAGGACACAGGCACAGAGAAACGAGGGTAGTTGAAATCCATGTTTAATCAAAAGAAACAAAACAAAAGCGGCAACCAGTGACTTGGGGCAGTATGTACAGACATAAAACCAAAATGAACCACACCGGGTGTGGCCAAACATGAACATAAGAGAGCTGTTATGATTTGCAATTGAGATTATTTGTATATTTTATGAACCTGAAATCTAGCTCAGTTTGACCTAGTGATATAAAATGGATGTAATTTGCTTGGGTTTTCACCTTTATGGTAACACTTATAAACTTTACTTACTGTATTTACTAATTTCACAGGTTGAGCTCCAGTCAAGTAATAACAGAAATATTAACTGAAGCAATGCTTTAACCGTGGGTCCTTTTGGAAAAATCTCATCAAATCCCTTCTAATCTCACCAAACTCCCCCTCCTTCTCTCTGAAGTCAGTTCTACCTCAACATTAATTGCCCACCTGGATTCCCTGGTCTAAACACGTCCCTTATTACTGGGTTGCATTGAAAATAATGGAGTGGACAAAAATTTAGCTCCTGACCTCAATATACCTAAATTAAGGGCTGATAACCTGGACCAATTATTAAGAGCTAGTGCTGTCACACGTCAATTTCTGAAGAAGTGTTGTTCAGAGATGGACTGTTCTTTATTCTAAGGAAAGTCTCTACCTGTTGTAAAAGGTTACAACAGGCGGAATTGCTCAGCAACATATTTGTCTGTGTAACTGTCATTGCTACACCTATTCAAAATAACTGATCTAATCTGTTTTGCATGAAAACTCAAGCCCATGTCAGGATCCCAGTCACTATGTCTTTAATAGATTTTCTTTGGAATTAGATGAGGAAATACTGCAAAAGGTGGAGATTTGTGACAATTTCTTGTAAGATCATGCCGTGATTCCAAGGACTTTTGGGGGTAGTCTTTCAGGCTAAGTAAAGGGGTGCTGTCCACCTCAGAGGATTCAAACAGCATAGAAACAAAGCAAAGAAACGCTACGGAGAGAATCAGGATGGGTGATTGTCATTGTGCTTGTGAGGTCAAAGTTCTTCGTTCTATGGTGGAGGACCTCAAGAAAACCATAGACTGTAAGAACACAGTTTGGATTTTCTTTTATGCAGTTTGGATTTTCAAATGTAATTTGACAATAATAACACTCAGGCTTCCTGTCTGAACTGCTATGCTAATTAATAGGGTGTCAATCAAGTATCCACTGAAGATTTTGCCACACATGCAGTCGTCTTGCAACTAGAAAAGGGGAACGCTGTTTATGTGTGTCTGCCCAGCGGGATGGAAATAAGTAGCAGTGACAGCTCTAATGTCAACACCTTCAGTGGGTTTCTCCTGAACTCTGTGTGAGAGGGTATTTCATACTAAACCCTTTGTGAGAGGCATCAATTGTCAACACAATGTCTTCAAATACAATATTTTCAACAATAAAATTATGTTTCAAGCATTGAAATATGGTGTTGTGCTATTGATGATCAGTTCTGCTATTACTTTTCAAGTTCTTAGGGTTTTTTTACCAACTGCAAAAACAGAAATGTCATAAAACAGCAAGATGTTTTTAAATAATTTTGTGTTGGGAGGTACACTGGGATAGATGTTTAAGGGTTGAATGAGGATAGAGGAGGGAGTGAGGTCTAGAATTAAAGGAAGACGAGGTCCAGAGAGTTCAGAGACTTAACCTTCTACCGTATTCTATAATCCCTTTTCTGCAACCGGCAATCTGCTAACTGTGATAAAGTGTCAAACAAACCTAACAATATCTGGCGATTAAAGGACAAGTTGGTAAGGTCCTCTCTCTAGCGTCTACATGGGGAATAGCAGAATATATCTAATTGCAACTATAGATTTAGCAGCTAACTATATAACAGCTAACTACAGTATTTGGTTTGGAAATACTCTTATAGGCTGTCCTGTCTGTGGTTTGACAATAACTGAGCAAAAACTTCTTTCCATGTTCATGTCCCGGGCTAGTGGTGCCAGACAGGGATACACAACAGATCAAACGTTTTACAACACCCCATTATTGAAAATGAAGCCGTTTAAGTCCAGTGAATAACTCTACGCTGTCATGGCAACCTCAGTTGTAGGTCCATTTTAACAGACCCTCTGATCTTAGCTACCACTTGTTTCTGTTCTGACAGAAGAGGCACAAGCCACTATCTGTAGCTGAGTCATAGATATGATAGGTTGAGGTCAATCTGTAGCTGTGTCATAGATATGATAGGTTGAGGTCAATCTGTTGCTGTGTCAAATATATGATAGGTTGAGGTCTATCTGTAGCTGTGTCATAGATATGATAGGTTGAGGTCTATCTGTAGCTGTGTCATAGATATGATCGATGGAGGTTTGCTGCCTTCGTTTATGGTCACAATCCCGTCTGAGAACAGGGCATGCCGACCTGGGTCTTCGTCTGTCGTCCATGAACAGCCTAAAGCAAATTAGTATATTGAATTTAATTTATATGTAATAGTATAACACAGTCCTTTTATACACTGGGTATTAGAGAGCAGTTTAATAGGTTTCTTATCAATAAACATGATTCAGCATTTAAATCAATGCTGAATCTTATTGGTGTTCATAATGCAATTAATACGTACGTCATGAAGAAGATAATCAAAGTAATATTTTCTTGAAAAATCTGTCCTCAACATTCACCAGTAGAGGGCAGCAGTTGATCTGTGAACAGCAGAGACATGATGATCCAACAACACATTAGAGTCTCAGCTGTGAGAGGCAGTCTCAGGTTTAATATTAATATATTCACAGTGACAAAACTGTTCCCAGCTTGCTTTTGCATTTCAACCCTTCCTCATTTTTTACCTAAGTTGTACCACAGTCAAGGGGATAAGAGACCAAAATAAAACATGCATCTGCCCTTATTTCAGGACGTCCCCTGTCAAGTGAAATGACGATAATGCATCTATGACAAAGGGTCTTGAAAACATGACTGCTCAAAAAAAAGTGGGCCTATGGCCCAACTTTTCCCAGGGAAGGAGTAAGTTGATCCTAGTCAAGGGGTAAGTTAGTCCTAGTCAAGGGGTAAATTGACCAATTCTTTTATTTATTTACATTTTATAAATAAAATTGATTTATTTTTCAAATATTCTTTAAATAATGGATTCTTCCTTTCCAAACAGTCTTGCATATTTTCTGTCCTCATCACAATGTTTGCAAATACATAAGAAGCAAAATAAACCTTTCTTTGAATGAATTTAAATATGACTGAAAATGTTTACAGTAGTTGAGCTTCATATTTTATTATTTTTTTTAATCCTAGACACGATGGTGACTGTACCTTAGATTGGATAATTACTCTGATTTATTGTACATTGTTTCACCTCTTACAAACTTTAAAACATTCTGCGTATTAAAACTTGGTTGTTTTTATACTGCTAAAAGTTACAAAACTGCTAAAAGTTAGCAAAATACAAAACAGACCTAGTAGTTAAATTAAGGAACAACCAGGGGTTAAACTGGTCTGAGCCCTGGCACTTTCGGTCCATTCAGGGCCGGTGTCAGGATGACATGACTGAGGGTGCATTTTGTATAAAAGAGGGTTGCACATGCCACCCTGCTCCTTCAAGTTGCCTCGACTGTAAATTCAGAATGCCATTGAGAATAGCCACAACTACAGTTGTGCTCATAAGTTTGCATACCCTGGCAGAAATTGTGGAATTTTGGCACTGATTTTGAAAATATGACTGATCATGCAAGGAAACTGTCTTTTATATGAAGCCATTTATTATCACATAGTTGTTTGGCTCCCTTTTAAATCATAATTATAACAGAACTCACCCAAATGGCCCTGATCAAAAGTTTACATACCCTTGAATGTTTGGCCTTGTTACAGACACACAAGATGACACACACAGGTGAAAATGGCAATTAAAGGTGAATTTTCCACACCTGTGGCTTTTTAAATTGCAATTAGTGTTTGTGTATAAATAGTCAATGAGTTTGTTAGCTCTCACATGGATGCACTGAGCAGGCTAGATACTGAGCCATGGGGAGCAGAAAAGAACTGTTAAAAGACCTGCATAACAAGGTAATGGAACTTTATAAAGATGGAAAAGGATAGAAAAAGATATACAAAGCCTTGCAAATGCCAGTCAATACTGTTCAATCACTTATTAAGAAGTGGAAAATTCAGGGATCTCTTGATACCAAGCCAAGGTCAGGTAGACCAAGAAAGTTTTCAGCCAAAACTGCCAGAAGAGTTGTTCAGGATACAAAGAAAAACCCACTGGTAACCTCAGGAGAAATGCAGGCTGCTCTGGAAAAAGACGATGTGGTTGTTTCAAGGAGCACAATAACACAATACTTGAACAAAAATGAGCTGCATGGTCGAGTTGCCAGAAACAAGCCTTTACTGCGCCAATGCCACAAAAAAGCCAGACAATACCTTAACACGCCTCACAGCTTCTGGCCCACTGTAATTTGGAGTGACGAGACCAAAATAGAGCTTTATGGTCACAACCAGAAGCACTCTGTTTGGAGAGGGGTCAACAAGGCCTATAGTGAACAGAATACCATCCCCACTATGAAGCATGGTGGTGGCTCGCTGATGTTTTGGGGTTGTGTGAGCTCTAAAGGTATGGGGAATCTTGTGAAAATTGATGGCAATATGAATGCAGCATGTTATCAGAAAATACTGGCAGACAATTTGCAGTCTTCTGCACGAAAACTGCACATGGGACGCTCTCTTTCCAGCACGATAATGACTCTAAGCATAAGGCCAAGTTGACCCTCCAGTGGTTACAGCAGAAAAAGGTGAAGGTTCTGGTGTGGCCATCACAGCCTCCTGACCTTAATAACATCGAGCCACTCGAATGGGCAGCCTGCAAGAATTCAGGGCCTCATAGACAACTATTACAAAAGTCTGCATGCTGTCATTGATGCTAAAGGGGGCAATACACATTATCAAAAACTAAGGGTATGCAGACTTTTGAACAGGGGTCAGTTCATTTTTTTCTTTGTTGTCATGTTTTGTTTTATGATTGTGCCATTCGGTTATGACCTACAGTTGAATGTGAATCCCATAAGAAATAAAAGACGTGTTTTGCCTGCTCACTCATGTTTTCTTTACAAATGGTACATAAAGCTCCGGAAAAAAATATGAGACCACTGCACCTTTTTCTTTCCTTTCCAAAAAAGTTGAAAAGGAAGGTTTTGAGTGAGGAACAGAAGCGTTCAATTTGCAGTGGTCTCTTAATTTTAACCATTCTGTTCCTCACTCAAAACCTTCCTTTTCAACTTTTTGAGGGTATGCAAACTTTTGAGCATGACTGCATATACATATACTTAATACTTGTTCATTTTTCTGCACTTCTCTATTTGTACTTCTGGTTAGACGCAAACTGCATTTCATTGTACTGTACTTGTACTGTTCAGTGACAATACCGTTGAATCACTCTTATTTATTCATGTTTATCCAGGCAGCCTCGGTGTGGTGGACACTGCATATGTTAATGTGCATATGTTAATATGTTAATGTGTTTGTTAAACTTGGCAATGGTATGTCAGCCTGTCATAGATTGTATGCTACAGTATTCCATTCTTACAAGCAGTGCCCTTAATACCTAATAAAAGTCTGAGTGTGTGTAAATGTACCTAGCAAATAAAGGCGATTCTGATATCTCACATCACATGGCCTATTTTTAAATGCCAGTAGGTTTTGTAATTATTATTTGGTGTTTACTCTTTTGTAATATAGCTATTGTCTTCATTTTAATCTTGAAATGAATCAAAGGGCTGTATCTTCAGTGGAGTCACTAGCATTGTTTGTTGTGTTTTAACAGCAGCGTGTAATGCCTTGTCACAACAAAGAACAATAGGTGTGTATAACAAAACCGTTCACCTGTACATAATGGCACTAATCCATTCATTTTTATCTGATTGAAGGTTCATGAAGTGGTTCTTTGAATAACAGTTAGAAGGAGTTCTTGAATAGACCTTCACATTTTTCTTGGAAGAACTTACAGGTGTTTCCCCACAGTTCCAATTAGAAAGATCCTCCGATAACCTTTTATTTTTAGAGTGCACATTGTACCAAAGCCCGCTGGTCAAAGGTTGTGCACTAAATATAGAGCAGGGTGCCATTTAGGATGAACTTTCACCTGGATTGTATAAGGGCAGTATGTTATTTTGGTTCCTTTTGGTTCCTTAAGGATCCTTTAAGAGTTCTTCAAAATGAAACTGTTTAGGAAGTTCTATAAGTGGAGGAACCCTTTCAAAAGGATCCTCCAGGAGCCTTTCTTTTTAGAGTGTACAGTTAGTTAAGCTCCTGTCTCAGAACCATATGAGTCCCAGTTGCGGCGGCCCTCTCTCCTGCCGCAGACATAATTCCCGGGATACACTAGTGCCTGTATCCTGTAGACACTAATGCAATCAAGTCCCTTTTCAGCTGGTTGAATACTGTTGGCCTACTTACTCTTAATAGATTGTAAATTAATTTGATTTTAATTCTGGCAGCCTTGGGCAGCTTGAGCTTTCGCAAAGCTCCAATTCAAATACGGCACCATTTTTGGGAAACCGGTGTGATTGTCAACTTGGTCTTTTGAAAACACTGGAAAATGATGTAGACTGCATTGGACAGCATGCTGGGAACATTTGGGTTTGAATGTATCTGTAGTAACTGTGTAGACAGTACCATGAACAGACCTTCCGAGGGGCATGTGCTGAATCTGAATAAGTGGGTGGAGCTGTCGAACCTTTGATCACACAGAGGGACGATGTGTTGAAGTGAGTGACGTGCGTAAAAAAACGGACGACACATGCCCATCGGAGTGAGTGACGCTTGTAGTTAAGACAGACAACGCATACCCGTCGGTGTGCGTGACGCACGTCACCAAGGTAGACAGGCACGTCACCTGGCAAGGGCACGAGATAGCAAAGGGGCATGTGATCTGCACAGGTTGAACCTTACCTGTGCACGAGTCTGGGTACACAGTGAGGGAAAAAATTATTTGATCCCCTGCTGATTTTGTACATTTGCCCACTGACAAAGAAATGACCAGTCTATAAGTTTAATGGTAGGTTTATTTGAACAGTGAGAGACAGAATAACAACAAAAAAATTCAGAAAAATGCATGTCAAAAATGTTGTAAATTGATTTGCATTTTAATGAGTGAAATAAGTACTTGGTGGCAAAACCCTTGTTGGCAATCACAGAGGTCAGACGTTTCTAGTAGTTGGCCACCAGGTTTGCACACATCTCAGGAGGGATTTTGTCCCACTCCTCTTTGCAGATCTTCTCCAAGTCATTAAGGTTTCGAGGCTGACGTTTGGCAATTCGAACCTTCAGCTCCCTCCATAGATTTTCTATGGGATTGAGGTCTGGAGAGTGCCTAGGCCACTCCAGGACCTTAATGTGCTTCTTCTTGAGCCACTCCTTTGTTGCCTTGGCCATGTGTTTTGGGTCATTGTCATGCTGGAATACCCATCCACGACCCATTTTCAATGCCCTGGCTGAGGGAAGGAGGTTCTCACCCAAGATTTGATGGTACATGGCCCTGTCCATCGTCTCTTTGATGCGGTGAAGTTGTCCTGTCCCCTTAGCAGAAAAACACCCCCAACGCATAATGTTTCCACCTCCATGTTTGACGGTGGGAATGGTGTTTTTGGGGTCATAGGCAGCATTCCTCCTCCTCCAAACACGGCGAGTTGAGTTGATGCCAAAGACCTCGATTTTGGTCTCATCTGACCACAACACTTTCACCCAGTTCTCCTCTGAATCATTCAGATGTTCACTGGCAAACTTCAGACGGGCCTGTACATGTGCTTTCTTGAGCAGGGGGACCTTGCGGGCGCTGCAGGATATGGCGATTTCTGTAGGACAAAATCCTGCAGGATTTGATATTCCTGCTGGATATGGCGATTCCTGCAGAACCAAATCCTGCAGGATTTTAAATTCCTGCAGGATATGGTTTTCCTGCAGAACCAAATCCTGCAGGATTTCAAATTGCAACTCACACAATTTTAATATATTAGCAGGATATGGCAATTTATTCAGGACTAAAACCATAATGATTTTGATTATCCTGCAGGATATGTGAATATGCAAATTCCTGTCATCTGCTCATGCTATTTTATAATATTGTGTAATATTAACTATGTAATATTATGCAGGTCGTCTTCAATGACCCTTAGTACGAACCATAGTATCTGGGCTAGTATTTTTTATTGACTCACTCAGAATTTTAAACTAGCACAAGTAATGTTTACAAAAGGCTTTAATACATCTGCTATTATAGAAATAAATTTACCAAGACAAAAATATAAAAACAATCCAAAACTGTAATGTTACCCCCATTTTAATTATAGGCACAATACCATGACTGTTTTGTCATGTTATTTTGTGTTGGTGAAATACAATAAATAAATTAGGCTCTGGGTGAAATATACTGCCTCATCTTTTCAGCTCTTATGTGCCTTATTATGACCTTGCAAACATTAACAGTATTCTTTCGTTACAGCAAGCCTAACAGACGTTCTTCCCAAAAGCTGACTGGCTGCTTATCATTTTGCGTGCAGGTGTTGCTTGCTCGTAATTGTTTTACGGGTCACGCGACTTTGACAAGACCGAGCGAGACTGGGAACGTGTATATTACCAACGGTCACGCAGGTATATGATGTCTAGAGGGTACAGTAATGTCAGGTACCTTTCTGTCTTTAGCTTAACTATGTTCTTTTCCAGCTATAACGCTAAAGTATTGTACATCAAAACATTGTCCAGATAGTCTAGTAAGTATTCATTTTGTTTAATTTAACGTTAGCTGGTGTATAATTGTCTAGGTTATCAAGAATACTTAGCAAACTAACGCTGGCCGAGTAGTGCTACTGGCTGTTGTAGTAAGCTAGCTAGCTATCTATGTTACAAAAGTTTGCTATCAATAGCAGTACATTAGTTAACAGGCCGTAAACCATTTACTTGCATTAAACAGCACAATTACTCTCAACGGTCTCAGGTATTTACAACTCATAATGATTTCTCCATGTTTCACCCACAGACAAATGGGTGTTAATGGCGGCAGGACGACCAAATTAGATATTATAAGTAAAACTAATTTTGAAACGAGTTCCACTTGGGACAAGTTGTGGACGTTGAGTGGATGGACGTGAGTTCTCTAGCCAATGTTATAGAAATCAGTGGGGTTTTTCACTTTTTAACCTAGTAATGTTATTAGAGATTGGCTTTCTTTTATGTGTTAGAGCTACACTGGTGTCTGTTATATGAATTGTCATTGCCATGACATCAATGTTGGCCTAATTGTCTGTTGCTGTGTATCTGCTCACTTCGTTATATAGAACAAAGACAAGTTAAAATAATCTCAGAAACAATGTAAATAGTTTACTTTTGTTAAACTTCTTCATTTTGTTTACCCATTTCAGTCAGTTTACAGCCTATTAGTAATATAGTAAAATGTCTGACCTTTAATGCCTAAGAAGAACTTTTTGAAAACAAGTGTGAACACTGACTACCATTAGAGAACATGAAGAGAAGCTAACAACTGTACACAGACACACAGTTTATATACTATGAATTCTGCATTTCTCATCTATATCCTCTCCTCCCCAATTCAGACCGAGCCTATGAACAACAGTGCAGCTCACTACCACAAAATGCCATGAAGAGAAGCTAACACATAGACACATACATACACACACAGCTTCCATACCATTACATCTGCTCCTTTAACACATTCATACTTGTACACACACAGCTTCCATACTATTACCTCTGCCCCTCTAACACATACATACTTATACACACACAGCTTGCATACTTTTACATCTACCCCTCTTATCTCTCTACTCTAAGTGAAACAATTCCTACCATAACAGATTATTAAGCAAAGGTAAAATAAACACACAGTTTATATCCTGTGAACTCTGCCCCTCTCATTTCCTCCTCAGTTCAGACCAAGACTATGAACAACAGTGAGACTGACTACCACAGGAGGCCATCATGCTAAGGTAACGCACACACACCCACACACAGTTTGGGCTATTATATTCTATAAACTCTGCCCTTCTTATTTTTCTCTTGTCCTCCCCACAGACTGAGCCTATAGACAACAGTCAACACTGGACAGCCATGCAGGTGATTCTCAGGGGAATCATCTTTTATGCAGTGCTGGAGTTTAAATGGACAATCAAACTCATGATGCTGCAGTGAAAAATAAAATTGACATGCAATCTGATGTATACTGCTTTGTGTCTTCTCTTTAAAGCATGTACAGGAAATTCTCTTAATGATGAGGAAGTAGGTTGTACATAAAAATTGCCTTGACATGTTTTTTTTGCCTTCAGGAACCAGAACTAAAGGATATTTCACTGGATTAAAGAACCACATCCTGCAGATAGTCTTAGTGAAAATATTCCGCTGGATATTTTGAGTGTTATTTGCATGATTCCTGCAGGATTTATTTCCTGAAGGACTACCTATAGGATCCAACAATTGTCCTACAAGAAAGTGGACCCAAAATCCTGTAGGACAAATCCTGCAGGATCACCTAAAGGATTTAGAGGCCACTTTCCTGTAGAACAATTTGTTGGAATTCCTGCAGGATATTTTTTATGCAGGATTCCTGCAGGATCTATTTCCCGAAGGACAACCTGCAGGAGTCCTGCAGTATTTATTTCCTGAAGGACAACCTGCAGGATTCCTACAGGATCCTGCATGAACTATCCTACAGGAAAGTGGCCCCAAAATCCTGTAGGACTTGTCCTGCAGGATTCCTGTGGGACTTTTTTGTAAGGGTTGAGTAATTGATTTGCCAAAAAGAAAGAAAACACATTAAACAAAGTTTGAATTTGACTGATAGCATTTTTTTTGCTTTAAATTTTCTTTAGATGTCGCGATAATATCATTACTGTGAATTATTTTGGACACAATAATCGTTTAGTGAAAATCTGATATCGTGACAGCCCTAAGTCCAGGGCTTCAAGATCAGGTTGTTTCCCCAGACTCCCTTGCTGTCATCTACCGTCTTCCCCTGCTGACCACCTCTCTCTGCTCAGGCCATGTCCTGACCCTGTCCTTTTATGGAGGAAGCAGCATTCAAAGACTTGGCCTCAGTTTCAGCCTCAGCTCGATTCGACCTAGTAATACACATGGCCACTCAAAATAAAAGTTTTCCATATGAGTTCTTTGGCTGTGGAAATAATTTTTTGTTTCGGTGGTGAACAGTTTTTGGTTGAATTGTTCGGTTTGAGGTAGAACCACTTACGTTTTCTAGAATATTCTTTAGGGGGTTCTACAAACTGAAACTTAGGGACAACCTCTATGCGTTCCTCAAAGATCCCTTTTAAAATGATCATCCAGAAACCTTTTCTAGTTGGTGTGTATAGATGGTTAGACTCTTGTCTTAGACGACAGGAGCTACGGTTTAAATCCAGGGTGTAGGTCTCTCTACCACCACAGACATTATTCTAGGACTTTACCCTATGGGCACTAATTGCCAATGCAATTAAATCGGCTAAATCTAAACATGAATAATTGGTTGGTTTTGGCAGGGGAAGCCTGGGGCCAGTCCAATGTAGGCCAAGTAGTATAAAATACACTGATGAGCCAAAACATTATGACCACCTGCTTAATATGCTGTTGGTCTTCTGCGTGCCACGAATACAGCCGAGGCATGGACTACAAGACCTCTGAAGGTGTGCTGTGGTATCTGGTACCAAGACATTAGGAGCAGATCCTTCAAGTCCTGTAAATTGCAAGATGGAGTCACTGTGGATCAGACTTGTTGGTTCAGCACATCCCACAGATGCTCAGTTGGATTGAGATCTGAGGAATTAGGAGGACAGGGCAACAACATGAACTCTTCATTATGTTCCTCAAACTATTCCTGAACAGTGTGTGCAGGGTGGCAGAGCGCATTAACCTGCTGAAAGAGGCCACCGCCATCAGGGAATACCATTTCCGTGAAGGGGTGCACGTGATCTGCAATGGTGTTTAGGTAGGTGGCACATTTCAAATTGATACATGAATGCCCGGACCCAGAGCTTCCCAGCAGAACATTGCCCAGAGCATCACAGTCCCTCCACTGGCTTGTCGTCTTCCCACAGTGCATCCTGGTGCCATTTTGACATCTACAGTCATCTGTCACTCTCTCTAAATCTCTGTGTGTCTCTAAATCTCCCTTTTCACCAAAGATAAATATTTGGTCCATTTGGTGTCAGGAATGTACGTATGTGCATTAGACTGTGAGAAGTATTTTTCATGATGACTTGGACAAAGGAATTCTGGCCTCCACCTTGCTAATCCACCTCCTGGAAGAGAACCTGGCCTGTGAGGCTCCATTTCTCAATACAGGAATGTCACATCACTGCCCGCAGTGCTTCAGCTAGATCCTCCTTCCCAGCCTCTGTTTGGAAATAATCTGTCCTATTTACCAATCTCACATGAAGCCAATTTTGCTTTCAGGGTAATAAAACCCTTTTCATGTGTGTGTGAAGCGTGCAAACAGGTATTTGAAATATAAGATATATCTTTTAAGTTATTAAGTATTAATAACTTAAAATTATCCGATTGGCAGCTCTTTAGGCAAGTGAGAAATAGATGGACTGCCTTGTTTAAGAAGACCGAATTGAATTATTTAATTAGTGCTCTGACGGACGCCACTAGTAATGTTGCAGAAAAAGGGGAAATTCCGAAGTTCTCTGTCCATGTCTTTCTTTGTCAGTATTTTTTCTCAGCTGTTTTCTAGAAGGAAAAAACAGGCCCTTGTCAGTCACTTGAGTCAATGCTATTTGCCTAGTCTGTGGTTGACCACAAATACTGAACTACACAGTAGTCATTATAAACGTGTTTTATTGCCAATCCCCTAAACTTTGGATCTTGCTTCTTACTAGCCATTGAAACCATTCTAAATCACGAGAAAATAACCACTCATTACTGATTTCAATCAATTTATTTTATAAAGCCCTTTGTACATTAGCAGTTTTCACATTGTGCTTTTACTGTTAACCAGCCTGAAACCCCAGAGAGCAAGCAACAATATGGATTGATGCACAGTGGCTTGGAAAAACTCACTAGTACGGTCAAAACATAGGAAGAAACCTAAAGAGGGCGCAGACGAGGGATGGCTTGTCAACATCGATGGCAGCCCTTGTGCTTCATAAAGTATGGGACTCCATTGAACTTATTTTGTTTTTTTAAATTTAACTTTATTGTCATTAAACAGTATGAGTATGGTACAATCAAATGCAGTTAGCATATAACCAAAAGTACAAATAGAAGAGGGCAGGAAATTTACAAGTATTAAGTATAATGTATGTAGAAGTGGGAAATCAATAGTTGGGCCATGAGGCAGATGTAAGTACAAATGGCAATTCTTACTGTGCAATCGAGCAAGTTCGGGGTGTAAGGTAGTATGTGCATCTGAAATGCAGGGGTAGCAGCAATGAGTTTCCCGACATAGACACTTACATGTAACAACTGAACCTACTTATCAGGCTTTGCAAGGTAACTTGATGATACTCGTTTATTTCCTCGTTTCACAGAATATAAATATGATTCATTTGGTTTCAGTTAGGGCGGTCTGGGCAGATTAAGCATTGGCCAAATACTTTAGCAAAACAAATATTGATTTAAGTGATCCAAGATTATCAGCAGACTCCATTATCATCCTCTATCATCTACCTCTGACAACTCCTCCCTGTCCAAGCCATGACCCTCTTTGTCCAAAATCCTTCTGGCTGTGTTGCAGATCAAGATGATACCTGACAATTCCAGCTGCCAGTCTGATAACCCCCCCACCCCCCTCCACCCGGTTGTCCCTGTCCTTGTCCATCTGGTCATGCTTCTGACCAGGTTTAGGATTTATAGACTCTGGACACAACCCAAATGCATTTACTAATTATTACCGCTTGTACTCTTAAAATGTTCACCCAGCACAGCCAGAAGAGGACTGGTCACCCCACTGAACCTGGTTCCTCTCTAGGTTTCTTCCCAAATTTCGGCCTTCTTAGGGAGTTTTTCCTAGCCACTGAAATTCAACACTGTTGTTGTATGCTCCTTGGGGTTTCAGGTGTTTTGTAAAAGCACTTTGTGACAACTGATGTAAACAGGGTTTTAAAAAATAAATGTGATTGATTGATTGATTTGTTGTTGGAGGATGTAGCATTCGAAGATTTGGCCTCAGTTGGCAGACCTGTCATGACACTTTATATTTCTTGTTTGTTTTTTCCTCTTGAAGCATTTTGTGTCAATGATAGGCCCTGTAGGAGTATTATTTTTCAAGAACCTTAAAAATATCCGGGGTCAGCTTGGCTCAGTTTGACGATGCAGCAGAAAAAATTGTCAATAAAACTTGTCTAGAGAATTCCTTAGGGGGTCTTCAAATTTTAAATATGGGGAAATCTCTTTAAAAAGGATCCTCAAGTGCACACATAACAGGTTAACATTTTGTTTTGGCTAATGATACCTAGCTAACTGGCTAACATTGTATTTGAAAAATGCATTTGGACAAAGTAGCAGGATTTTGGTTGACTTGTCTGCTAGCTCCTGATCTTAATAATAATCAGAAGATACGACTGAGTGAATTCAGCAGTGCCAAGGTAGACATCAACTGGCTTCTATCCTGAAGTTTGTGTGGTGAGCTTTCTAGTGCCCAGAGTGGCAGAGGCATTACCCAAGGGGGTTCGACATAGGAGGGAGAAGTCCAGGGCTTTTAGATCAGCTTTCCTACACTTGGCCTCTAAAAGATCATCAGCAGATTCCGTCGCTATCATCAGCTATCCTCTAATCATATCTCTCTGCTCAAGCCATAACCGGACCTTCTCCATCTTTGGAGGATCCCGCATTCAAAGACACTGGTGGTTAATATGCAGTGTGCTTGTTTGTTTCATGCATTTGAGGTGCTTTGAGATTCTATGAAAAGTGCTATCGAATAATATCAATATTATTATTAATATTATTTAAGAACCTTAAATAAAATAGTTTGTGTGTTTGTGTGTGACTGACCAACCAGTATCCATTATCGACTTTCATATAAAACCCTGAACACCAGCCAGGTTTACAAGTAAATTTCTCTTTTGTTTTGTTTTCTGTCATTTTCAAGTCACAGAACATCACCCAGCATACTCTTTGCATTTCGGACCTTGGGGTATTTGAGGACTGTTTTACAGATGTTACAGGACATTTGTGAATTCATGGGAAAAGATTAACAGAGCCACAACAGTAACCTGCTCAAAACAGTCCAGATGTCCTCACATTGAACTGGACACCCGTGAAAAGAATTTGCACAGAACTTCCTTGTCACTGCATCAACCTGGCACTAGTGGACAGACTTTACTGGCATCCCATTGTGTGTTATCTGATTTGATTTCTGGAAGCAAATAACTGTTTTTGTTAATCTTTATTCAAATACCTAACCTCGTAGCAGGTAATGTTTTTGAAAATTTATATCATTTTGATAATGTGGACTGAAAACTGATGGTAAAGCCTTGCGAGACAAATTATTTAATTTGTTTTATTTTTTTAAATAACATTTGTTGTACATTAGCAAGAGACCTTTATAAAGTAGTAGCGTCTGTACATCCAGTTACATTCAGATATACAAGAAGAAAAATCAAAAAAACTTGGTGTGCTCGACGATGTAATTCTTCACAGTAGCAAGTGTTGTGTGTATAGTATTTCCTAGTCCAGTATGTGACACGTCAACAAAACATCCCCCGTCCCCCTTTCCGAGGGTTATGGGAAATGTAAGTCTTCTGAACGCACCAACCATGATATCAAGTTTGAACCATGTTTTGAAGCTGTTTTTTTGTGTTTGTTACATTTACTTGATTTACAAAGCAAGTAAATGTAAAACCAGTTTATATTTGGGGTTCCGATTGGGTACAACGGTTAAACTAAACACATTCTTCAAGAAAACAATGGATATCATACATTTGTAGGTAAAAAAAAAATGCATGTAGCCACAGCAGATTGCTCCATTAAGGCAGATCTCCAAGCAGAAATTAGAAGTTCTCATAGTGATGTTGGAAATTTGTCTGGTCTCTCTTGTTCATCTGTTGACATGCCTTCTCCACATTCTTAGTTAGACCAGGAGGACCACAGCTGAACACTCCAATCTTATCCACCTGGAGAGAAAGAAGAGCAGGAGATACAGAGAGAAGGAGAGAGGGGGGAGAGAGAAGGAATGAGAGAGAGAAACAGTAAGACACTCCGAAACAAAGCTGTCAGCTTCCAGAATCTTCTGGGGGCAGCCCAGTCCCTACACAGCTGCCTTCCATCGGGGCCTCATCAGGGGAGGTATTAACCAGGAGTTGGAGGGAAACAGGAGGATGCTCCCCAAGCCATGCTTCCCTCACCTTGGTTCAGCTCCAACAACGTGGGAGCAGGAGAATGAGGAGGAGGACAGCCAGGAGATGGGGGAGGGACAGAGGTACGACGGGGGACAGGGGACAGAGGAAGGGCAGGAGAGCGGGGGACAGAGGAAGGGCAGGAGACGGGACAGAGAAAGGGCAGGAGAAGGGGACAATGGAAGGACAGGAGACGGGGACAGAGGAAGGGCAGGAGACGGGGACAGTGGAAGGACAGGAGACGGGGACAGTGGAAGGACAGGAGATGGGGACAGAGGAAGGACAGGAAAGTGAGGAAGGACAGGAGATGGGGGACAGAGGAAGGACAGGAAACAGGGACAACTGTGTCCATTCCAACACTCTGCACCCACAGATGTTTGTGGTATTACAGCCAACTCCTATAGATGCATAACAGCATTCCTACGATAACTGATTACAGTGCGTAATAATATACAGAAAGGATCGTATTTTCATAAATATCTTTGGTAAAGATGTTTGGCATGACAACAGCTATCATGGACCAGCCATCCAAAGGACACACAATCAACGCAAACAGTTTGCAGTGACTGAGTTTTTGTTTAGTAGTGACTAACCTCGGTGCACCTCCTGCAGGGAGTTTTTGTTTAGTAGTGACTGAACCTCTGGGTGCATCTCCTGCAGGGAGTTTTTGTTTAGTAGTGACTGACCTCGGTGCACCTCCTGCAGGGTGTTTTTGTTTAGTAGTGACTGACCTCGGTGCACCTCCTGCAGGGAGTTTTTGTTTAGTAGAGACTGACCTCGGTGCACCTCCTGCAGGGAGGTTTTGTTTAGTAGTGACTGACCTCGGTGCACCTCCTGCAGAGAGTTTTTGTTTAGTATGGACTGACCTTGGTGCACCTCCTGCAGGGAGTTTTTGTTTAGTAGTGACTGACCTCAGGGTGCATCTCCTGCAGGGAGTTTTTGTTTAGTAGTGACTGACCTCGGTGCACCTCCTGCAGGGAGTTTTTGTTTAGTAGTGACTGACCTCAGGGTGCACCTCCTGCAGGGAGTTGAAGAAGGAGACAAATGGCGGCCTGCCGAAGTGAGTGACAGAACGAAGGCCAGTGAACAGGCTCCGGTTCCACACTTTTTGGAAGTGACGCTCACACACGTACTGTCGAGACACAACCCGGATGTACACTGGTCAGAACCATGTCAGGCATCACATACAGCAGTAATATTCAAGCAATAATACTGTTCTCCGTTCATTTACATCTGTTTACAAAACTGACTTTAGACCCGAAAAGGAAACTAACCACTTAACTTACCAGAAGTTCACAATTGCACCAAAACACAAACTCAGGATTGCATCTTTAAAGATGTGCTCGGTGTGCTCACCAGCATAGTGGTTCGGAGGTCAAACTTCTCAGGCAGCTGTGTGATGTAGATGTGGACCGACACCAGGTCCAGGGTGTCCTGATCCTCCACCTCCCGGATAATTTCAGACACCCACTCAAACTGGCGCTGTGTACGTGTCACCCAGATGAAGTACACCTGCAGAAAAGACAGGCAGGCAGATTGAGAGACAGACATGCAGGCAGACAGGCAGACAGGCAGGCAGAGGAACAGACAGGCAGAGAGAGACAGACAGGCAGGCAGACAGAGAGACAGATAGGCAGCCAGACAGAGAGACAGACAGGCAGGCTGACCAAGGGACAGACAGGCAGGCAGACAAAGACAAACAGGCAGACAGAGAGACAGACAGGCAGGCAGACAGAGAGACAGACAGGCCAGCAGACCAAGAGACAGAAAGTCAGACAGAGGGACAGACAAAGAGAGAGACAGAGAGGCAGGAAAACCGTGAGACAGACAGTCAGACAGAGACACTGACATGCAGACCGAGAGACAGACAGGCAAGCAGACTGAGAGACAGACAGGCAGGCAGACAGACAGACAAGCAGACAGAGAGACAGACAGGCAGGCCAACAGACAGACAGACAGATATGCAGACGAGAGACCAAGGGAGCATACAAATACTCTACTTTGAAGAGGAAAAAAAGAAAATCAGTATCATGATACTAGCTTTGCATTATGCTTGGGTTGGACAGCAAACTGACTTTTTTACACTGGATCTTGAACTTGATAGAGGACTTGAAGACCAGGTCCTTGAGGATGGAGGCAAAAGGGGTGACTCCAATCCCACCGCCAACCAGAACAGACACCTCGAAGTTGGTCCAATCCTGGTGGCCCTCACCAAACGGCCCATCCAGGTACAGCTGTGGAATGGGAGTAAAAACATATGCTAGACAGGGCCAGGAGTCTGGGGAGGGCAAATGTACAACAGGAACACAACAACCTACCCTACCGCGCTCAAAGAAGCACGCTGACTTTCGCTGCAAGCCGGTAAAGCGCCAAGGATACTTTTCTCCCGTTGTTTTACCAGGCAAGTACGACTTAGCTACTTGGTAAAGACCTAGCATTAATTTGGGTTAACGACCTTGCTGAGGAATAGAACGACAGAATGTTCAGCTTATGCATTAGAACCTTTTGTTGACTGGCTTCATTATCCAGCCACCCGCGTTCCCTCTAAACTGCGCGCGTTCAAGGTAGCGCAGATTCCCTCCATGTCTGCGGTGCAAAAGAAATGCCAATCTGCGCAGATCACATAATTAGACTTGTTTTACCAATTAATTTGTATTATAGGAAAGATAAATGTTATTTTAGGCAAAGCAAGAGCACATTAATATAAATGTGAGTGAAACTCACACAGACCTGTGCGCCACAGCCAATCAGAGCTACAGTACGTCTAAAGACGGCATTGGTTGTGGCGCACAGGTATGGCCGGGGTGGATCCCAATCATTGTCTGTTTACAGGTAGCATACGCCCAACTATAGACACTTATCAAAGAGCATTTGTTAAACTAAATTCCTCTGAATGTTTTACTGCAAATATGTAATGAACTCGGGGACATTCGTGAACATAAAAGCCCTGATCATCCAACTATTCAGGTAGGCTCTTTCCCTCCCTTATAGCGCACAGCAACCTACAGCAGCAAAATGTGCTAAGGAAAAGTAATGTTTTCATCAGATTTGTTTTGCAACAAACCAGGTCAAAATTAATATACAAAAATATCAAGTTGCTGGTTTGATCGCGGCACCCGTTTTATCGGCGTCAATTTAATTGACACGAGAGATATTCTGACTGCATTACATTAAAGGAGCTCGATAACGTTCTAGACCTCTAGTTAAACAATTCTCTCTCCATGCCTTGGGAAATGTTTCCCGATGCTCCAGGTTGTCGGGGTCGTACGCCTCTCTGAGTTGGCTGGTCCACGGTCCGACGGCACGGATGTGCAGGCTGAGGGTCTCCTGGTGAGGCGCGGACGTCAGCGTGAACGGATGATACTCGTCCGTGCCAAGCGCCAGGCACGCCACCCTCACCCACTGGCCAGACCGGTATGCAAAACCCTGGGGGCGCTTGAACTCCAGGAACGTCACACCTGCAGAGGGAAGGATGGGGGGAGTGAGAGACAGGAGGGGGAGAGAGGAAGAGAGGGGAGGGGGAGAGAGGAAGTGACAGGAGGGGGAGAGAGGAAGTGACAGGAGGGGGAGAGAGGAAGTGACAGGAGGGGGAGAGAGGAAGTGACAGGAGGGGGAGAGAGGAAGTGACAGGAGAGGGAGAGAGGAAGTGACAGGAGAGGGAGAGAGAAACAGAAGGGGGAAGCAGAATAACCACCAGTGTTATGAACTGTGTTGCCCACATCATGTCTGTCAGTACCACACAGCGTTTTCACATGAAAAAAAACGCAGTGGCGTTGAGTTTAGCCTGGGCAGTATGCCAATCTCTGCTACACGACCCGTCTTACAGTCCTCAACTGGAAGGATCCCTCCCTATCTCTCCCCACCTCTACCTGAAGGCAGCAGCGTAGCCTTGACCACGGGGATCTCCACTTTCTTCCTGTTCAGGCTGATGAGTTTGTCCAGGAGGAAGAGCAGCGCTGGGGGGATCAGGTAGATGTAAAACCTTGGCGCCTGGAGCAGTTGGAAGCTGCCATGGATCACAGTCTGAAAGGAGGACGAAGGATTTCAGAGTGGGCCTTAGACTACACCTCAACCTCAAATACTGCAACGCTAGTCAGGGAATGGCTTCTGATTTTAATGGTATGACTAGCACTTGCCTGGCTAAGAGAAGCATTGTACCTCAGTATCTCACCAGGATTACAGTTAGAGTAAGGTATCTATGCATCTAACCAGGATTACAGTTAGAGTAAGGTATCCATGTATCTAACCAGGATTACAGTTGGAGTAAGGTATCTGTATCTAACCAGGATTACAGTTATTTGTACAGTATCTCACAAAAGTGAGTACATCCCTCACATTTTTGCAAATATTTTATTATATCTTTTCATGTGACAACAACTTTGCTACAATGTAAAGGAGAGAGTGTACAGCTTGTATAACAGTGAAAATTTGCTGTCCCCTCAAAATAACACAACACATAGCCATTAATGTCTAAACCGCTGGCAACAAAAGTGAGTACACCTCTAAGTGAAAATGTCCAAATTGGGCCCAAAGTGCCAATATTTTGTGTGGCCACTATTATTTTCCAGCACTGCCTTAACTCTTTTGGGCATGGAGTTCACCAGAGCTTCAAAGGTTGCCACTGGAGTCCTCTTCCACTCCTCCATGACGACATCACAGAGCTGGTGGATGTTAGAGACCTTGCGCTCCTCCACCTTCTGTTTGAGGATGCCCCACAGATGCTCAATAGGGTTTAGGTCTGGAGACATGCTTGGCCAGTCTATCACCTTTACCCTCAGCTTCTTTAGCAAGGCAGTGGTCGTCTTGGAGGTGTGTCTGGGGTCGTTATCATGTTGGAATACTGCCTGCGGCCCAGTCTCCGAAGGGAGGGGATCATGCTCTGCTTCCATATGTCACAGTACATGTTGGCATTCATGGTTCCCTCAATGAGCTGTAGCTCCCCAGTGCCGGCAGCACTCATGCAGCCCCAGACCATGACACTCCCACCACCATGCTTGACTGTAGGCAAGGAACACTTGTCTTTGTACTCCTCACCTAGTTGCCGCCACACACGCTTGACACCATCTGAACCAAATAAGTTTATCTTGGTCTCATCAGACCACAGGACATGGTTCCAGTAATCCATGTCCTTAGTCTGCTTGTCTTCAGCAAACTGTTTGCAGGCTTTCTTGTGCATCATCTTTTGAAGAGGCTTCCTTCTGGGGCGACAGCCATGCAGACCAATTTAATGCAGTGTGCGGCGTATGGTCTGAGCACTGACAGGCTGACCCCCCACCCCTACAACCTCTGCAGCAATGCTGGCAGCACTCATACGTCAATTTCCCAAAGACAACCTCTGGACATGACGCTGAGCACGTGCACTCAACTTCTTTGGTCAACCATGGCGAGGCCTGTTCTGAGTGGAACCTGTCCTGTTAAACAGCTGTATGGTCTTGGCCACTGTGCTGCAGCTCAGTTTCAGGGTCTTGGTAATCTTCTTATAGCCTAGGCCAACTTTATGTAGAGCAACAATTCTTTTTTTGAGATCCTCAGAGAATTCTTTGCCATGAGGTGCCATGTTGAACTTCCAGTGACCAGTATGAGGGAGTGTGAGAGCGATAACACCAAATTTAACACACCTGCTCCCCATTCACACCTGAGACCTTGTAACACTAACGGGTCACATGACACCGGGGAGGAAAATGGCTAATTGGGCCCAATTTGGACATTTTCACTTAGGGGCGTACTCACTTTTGTTGCCAGCTGTTTAGACATTAATGGTTGTGTGTTGAGTTATTTTGAGGGGACAGCAAATTTACACTGTTATACAAGCTGTACACTCTCTCCTTTACATTGTAGCAAAGTTGTTGTCACATGAAAAGATATAATAAAATATTTGCAAAAATGTGAGGGATGTACTCACTTTTGTGAGATACTGTACAAATAACTATACAAGCTGTACATTCACTACTTTACATTGTAGCAAAGTGTCATTTCTTCAGTGTTGTCACATGAAAAGATATAATCAAATATTTGCAAAAATGTGAGGGGTGTACTCACTTTTGTGAGATACTGTATCTAACCATGATTACAATTAGAGTAAGGTATCTCTGTATCTAACCAGGATTACAATTAGAGTAAGGTATCTATGTATCTAACCAGGATTACAGTTAGAGTAAGGTATCTATGTATCTAACCAGGATTACAGTTAGAGTAAGGTATCTCTGTATCTAACCAGGATTACAGTTAGAGTAAGGTATCTATGTATCTAACCAGGATTACAGTTAGAGTAAGGTATCTGCATCTAACCCTATCCCTAACCCCTAACCCTAACCAGGATTAGTGTAAGGTATCTCTGTATCTCACCAGGACATAGAGGAGCACATAAAGGTAGTGTGACACCCAGAAGCCCCGGAAGCTGATTCGTCTGAAGTAGTGTGAGGCGAAGACGTACATAAATGATAAGACCAGAAGGAGCAGGATGCCGGTCATTCCTGGAGTGGACACAGGCCAAAATGAACACTTGCAATGTAATATTCAGCAATTGTCATCCAGAAACGGGTTACATTTGGGGGACCCGTGGTCAACGCCATTTGAAACAACAGCGTTACATCCAGAAACGGGTTATATTTGGGGGACCCGTGCTCAACGCCATTTGAAACAACAGAGTTACATCCAGAAACGGGTTACATTTGGGAGACCCGTGGTCAAGACCATTTGAAACAACAGCGTTACATCCAGAAACGGGTTACATTTGGGGGACCCGTGGTCAACACCATTTGAAACAACAGCGTTACATCCAGAAACTGGTTACATTTGGGGGACCCGTGGTCAATAACATTTGAAGCAACAGCGTTACATCCAGAAACGTGTTACATTTGCGTGGTTATGACACAGACTAGTGGGAGGAGCTTGTTTTCTGTCCTACCTGGAACAGTCTGGAAGAACCACCAGGACCATTTCATTGGCATCTCAGACCTGCAGAAGGAAAAAAATAAAGAGACTTGACTACAGTAGGTTTGATATCACATTGTTTTTGGTCAGAATGTCTGCACAATTACAAAACCAATATCAACATTTTTATATTCCACTTGTACAGCATGAAATGCACAATTTCACAAATGTAGTTACACTCCAAAAGTTAAAAATGTCCCTAGCAAAACATTAATCAACCCCAACAAAAAACATCAGTTAATTATAATTCACATAATGATTCCCATTTCCTGCTGCTGTAAGATCATTTTTCTACTGGGTGACAATGACAAGAATATGCGGTTTCTTTAGCTGGTTGAATAACGACCAACTCATGGCAAAGGCAGACACAAGATAAACATGTATGTCATACCTCCACAATAAAATAAACTGATCTCCAGTGTGTTGTGTGGTGAAACGATGAAGGTGTCATTACCCGTTGTTGGATAGGACGTTAGGGAAGAGACAGGCCAGGATGCTTAGATCACACACTGAAAACACGTAGATGTTTACCACATGACCCAGCGAATGGACAACTACAGGGACGAGGAGAAGAGCTAGGTGAGGACCAACGCAACAACCCAGGTAGTGCTTCCATCTGGACACACAACTCATTTTGGCAAACTGTGACCATGCCTCATTCACCCTGGGAAGCATGAATCGGTGTGACCTCTGACCTGCGAGCAGGACGGCAGACATGGCCATGAAGCGATGGAAGTCTATGGCGGCATCGAAGGGGATGTATCTGTTGAGGAACGTCTCCCTCCCCAGGGTGATGAGGTTCCGACACACTGTCAGGAGCATGTAGGGGTACAGGAAGGAGATGGCCGCCGCAGAGCCGCGGGACACCAAAATACCCACCACGGATGTGGCCGGCAGGCCCGTGGAGTCGGCCTGTAAACCATAGTCTACCACACACACACACAGCTCAGGGTCTGGATCTGTCAGGTTTTATTCTGAGGTGATTTTCCTAGAGGCAGATTAGGCCTTGTCCTAAACTGGATTTTGTTATGCCCAGTCGGCGCCGTGGAAACTGGCCTGACAGAAGGTTCAAGCGCTCAATTTAAGTACAAACGTGCTTGGGGTGGTAACAGTGTTCAAACCACACGTGCTACTCCTTATCAATTTCCTCCTTTTTAATTTCCAATAAAGTGAGTCAGCTGGGTCAATAAAACGTTATCGCGTGGTAACTTGAGGTGATTTGGTTCAGGCTGCTGAGATGACAAACAGATGGCACAGCAGGTGTCAGAGAATTACCAGAGTCGGCAAGACTACTAACATGATCTGGGAGCAGAGGGACTGCTAACATGAACAAGATCTGGGAGCAGAGAGACTGCCTGCTGTAACCCAGGTCACTGAAGGAAGATGGAACAGAGGAAAAGACAAGAAGAGCATAACAGAATAGAGTAAAATAGAGCTGAACAGACTGAAACAAGCAGAACATAGTGGAATACAGCAGAACAAAGTAGAGTAAAACAGAGTGGAACAGAATGAAACAAGCAGAACAGAACCAAAAAGAACGGAAAAGAGCAAAACTTACAGTAGCATCTCTCCAGAGCCACTCCGGCTGTGATGCCATAAACAATAATGAAGCAGACAATGTGGCGTCTGTAGTTCTCAACGAAGCGTTTAAAGTGCTGGATTTTCTGCTGTATGGGGTTCCTGTTGTAATGCTCCTTCCTAGGCTTCACATAGAGCTTAGGACTTTGGACTCCCATCCTGAGAGGAGGTTAAAGAGAATTAGATTCACAATAATATTACGATGCAGATTGTCTTTATTGTTCTATAAAGAGCATTTATAGGAGTGATTGTCAAAGGAGGTTCTGGGTGTCAGAGTGGTTAACTTTCACATATGGATGACCAGTTTTGGAACAAGGTCTTTCAACAACCTTCTGCAACCTTTTTGTAACCTTGATTTTAACAGGATATCAGAAGACATTATCAAGAAACACCTGAAACCTTCAATACATTCATTTAAACAGGTTTACAACTATGTAGCAGAGGTATGTGCATGTTCAACCAAATGAGTGATTTTCACTGAATAGTTAACAGATCATGTGATCCAAGCTCAATGTATTGAAACCCATTTATATCTTTCAGGTAGCTGCCTATGGGAAGCAAATGCAATTTGAAGGCAAGATGGAGCCCAGGTTTTCTAAAATGTTATGGCTTAAGGAGTTGGTAGTTAAGAGCACAAAATATAGTTTCAGCTGGAAAGATCTCCAAAAATTCTATGCCTGTTTTCTGGGCTTACCATCTGTAGATGCTCTACGCCTATTTATACTATCAACAAACTATCATAAACAAAGCAAATGCTTGCTAAGTTTAGAGAAAGTGTTACGGTTAGGGATAGGATGAAGTTTAGTGTTAGTAGATCGTTAATTGAATGGTAATGCTTGCTAGGGTTAGGGTTAGGTTTACAATAAGTGCTAGGGTTAACATTTGGTAAAGGGTTAGGGTTGGGGATATGATGAGGTTTAATGTTAGGGTTAGTAGATAAATTACTGAAATGTTATTGATAGTCTGCGAACAGTCCGTAAAGCATCTACCAGTACAGATGAACTGTCTAAAGTGTTACCCTGCCTACAACAATACAATCAAATCTAACAATAAACAAGTATATTCAAGTTAGTCAGGGTCATGTCATACGCAGCAAGCACAGTGGATGAAGACAGCGAGATGCTAAGGCCTCGTTTTGCATTTTATTGGAAAAGGGTATAAAAGATTATAATATATGACTGGGCGTTGAGTAATAATACATGGAAGCCACGGGACTGACAGAAGGCCAGCGCTGCGCCCCATGCCAAAACCACGCTGCCCTAATCCCTATATTTTAGCAGCTCACACTCATGTTCTGTGTTGTCTGATAATGGAGGTAAAATGGGGCAGGTTGCATCACTGGGCAGACCATTGTAGATGCCAGACATGAGGTCAACCACAGAGCAACCAAACCACAGAGCAACCAAACTCTCTTACACAACCTGGCGTCAGTCACTCTTCCCTCGAGGCGTAACAGACAGGTACCGCTAGCGTTACAGTCAGGCACCGCTATTGACACAGTCAGGCACTGCTAGCGACACAGTCAGGCACCATTAGCGACACAGTCAGGCACCGCTAGTGACACAGTCAGGCACTGCTAGCAACACAGTCAGGTACTGCTAGCAACACAGTCTGGTATTGCAAGCAACACAGTCAGGCACCACTAGCGACACAGTCAGGTACCGCTAGTGACACACTCAGATACCGCTAGCAACACAGTCAAGTACCAATAGCAACACAGTCATGTACCGGTAGCAATATTTCAAATGGCACGCTGTTTCCTAAATAGTGCACTAGTTTTAGTAGGGCCCCGGTCAGAACTAGTACGCTACACAATATAGGGGTGGAGCTGGCATTTGGGACGCTTATCAGAATTGAACTTTATGTGGGAAAGTCATGAGAATTTTTTCGAACTTTCTCACAAGAAAACAAGACATGTAATGGGCAGGATAACATTCAAGTCCCGAGTTTGTCTGTGATCTCACCTTCTGCACCACAGAGTGGACACGTCAATGAGCGGCACAACAACTAACCTCACGGACATTATAGCGTGCTCAGACTAGGAACATGGAAAAGCTCCCCTACTGTCATAACATGTCCGCGAGTGTGTCACATCATGGGCTGCGTGGAGCCAACGATGTCACAGAGCAAAGACTGCTCAGATCCAGTGATGTCCCAGAACAAACTAGAAGGAGCCAGTGATGTCACAGTGCAGACTACAGGGAGCCAATGATGTCACAGAGCAAAGACTACTCAGAGCCAGTGATGTCCCAGAACAGACTAGAAGGAGCCAGTGATGTCACAGTGCGGACTACAGGGAGCCAATGATGTCACAGAGCAAAGTGCATGGAGCCAATGATGTTACGGTGCAGACTTCAAGGGGTCAATGATGTCCCAGAACAGACTAGAAGGAGCCAGTGACAGTGCAGACTACAAGGAACCAATGATATCACAGAGCAGTGCAGGGACCCAACAACGCTACATCTTATTAAGATGTCTCTTGACACACACCACCTTACCCTTTTCCTGTTCGTCTGCGAAGCTCCTGTCCTTCGATCCCTGGGACGCTGGACATTAACTGGGTGTCCCCTTCTGAACGTGACCTGAGAAAAACCAAGAGGTTACAGTTCTAAATAAGGAGTAGAAGGTCTGCAGACCAGAATTAGAACATGGTGGTTACCACATACGCAAACATATGAACAGGGAGTCACAAGACATAACAGGTTACATGGGAAATGTATTCAACATCACACCATCAAGTAAATCATTGGCATGTCTGCAATCATACCCTGAAAATCAGTGTTCAGTTGAATAAGACAAGGAAATACTTTTCCAGGCAATTCTAAATATAATTTCCCCCGTCAAGGTTTATTGGCAGCTTGGTCATCAGGGTGTGTGCTGTTGACACATCATTATGTTTCTGTTGTACCGCAATGTCCATACCATGGATATCGATAGAACAGGCTTCGAAACTCCAGCCACAGCAATGTGACTGGTAAACTCATGAACCGACCGAGTGAAATAGCTAGCCAGTAATCAGTCAATACTGGCTGCATTTCAATCATTTACATCATTCTCACTTTCGTGGGGTGATGGCAAGCGAAGGAAATGACACTGTCACATTTATCAGCGCACCAGCTAAACTCAATAGATTGATTCATCTTATCATATCAGAGCCTCTAGTTCGGGGTGCCCACACTTTTGTGATGAAAAACATTAGCAGTTTTAAAAACAAATTTCCTGCAATTCCATATACAGCTGACATACCCTGGCAGAAATTGTGAAATTTTGGCATTGATTTTGAAAATATGACTGATCATGCAAGAAAACTGTCTTTTATATGAAGCCATTTATTATCACATAGTTGTTTGGCTCCCTTTTAAATCATAATGATAACAGAAATCACCCAAATGGCCCTGATCAAAAGTTTACATACCCTTGAATGTTTGGCCTTGTTACAGACACACATGGTGACATACAGGTGAAAATGTCAATTAAAGGTGAATTTCCCACACCTGTGGCTTTTTAAATTGCAATTAGTGTCTGTGTATAAATAGTCAATGAGTTTGTTAGCTCTCACGTGGGTGCACTGAGCAGGCTAGATACTGAGCCATGGGGAGCAGAAAAGAACTGTCAAAAGACCTGTGTAACAAGGTAATGGAACTTTATAAAGATGGAAAAGGATATAAAAAGATATCCAAAGCCTTGCAAATGCCAGTCAGTACTGTTCAATAACTTATTAAGAAGTGGAAAATTCCGGGATCTCTTGATACCAAGCCAAGGTCAGGTAGACCAAGAAAAATTTCTGCCAAAACTGCCAGAAGAAATGTTCGGGAAAGAAAAACCCACAGGTAACCCCAGGAGAAATACAGGCTGCTCTGGAAAAAGATGGTGTGGTTGTTTCAAGGAGCACAATACGACGATACCTGAAACAAAAATGAGCTGCATGGTCGAGTTGCCAGAAAGAAGCCTTTACTGCACCAATGCCACAAAAAAGCCCGATTACAATATGCCCGACAACACCTTGACACTCCTCACAGCTTCTGGCACACTGTAATTTGGAGTGACGAGACCAAAATAGAGCTTTATGGTCACAACCAGAAGCACACTGTTTGGAGAGGGGTCAACAAGGCCTATATTGAACAGAATACCATCCCCACTGTGAAGCATGGTGGTGGCTCACTGATGATTTGGGGGTATGTGAGCTCTAAAGGCATGGGGAATCTTGTGAAAATTTATGGCAAGATGAATGCAGCATGTTATCAGAAAATACTAGCAGACAATTCTGCACAAAAGCTGTGCATGGGACACTCTTGGACTTTCCAGCACGACAATGACCCTAAGCACAAGGCCAAGTTGACCCTCCAGTGGTTACAGCAGAAAAAGTTGAAGGTTCTGGAGTGGCCATCACAGTCTCCTGACCTTAATATCATCAAACCATTCTGGGGAGATCTCAAACATGCGGTTCATGCAAGACGACCAAAGACTTTGCATGACCTGGAGGCATTTTGCCAAGATGAATGGGCAGCTATACCACCTGCAAGAATTCGGGGCCTCACAGACAACTATTACAAAAGACTGCACGCTGTCATTGATGCTAAAGGGGGCAATACACAGTATTAAGAACTAAGGGTATGCAGACCTTTGAACAGGGGTCAGGTCATTTTTTTTCTTTGTTGCCATGATTTGTTTTATGATTGTGCCATTCTGTTATGACCTACAGTTGAATGTGAATCCCATAAGTAAAACAAAAGATATGTTTTGCCTGCTCATTCATGTTTTCTTTACAAACGGTACATATATTACCAATTCTCCAAGGGTATGCAAACTTTTGAGCATGACTGTACCTTAACTTGAAGTACACTATGTTTACACATGAGTGAAAGTGGACAAATACAACTCTGGAAAAAATTAAGAGACCACTGCACCTTTTTCTTTCCTTTCCAAAAAAGTTGGAAAGGAAGGTTCTGAGTGAGGAACAGAAGGGTTAAAATTAAGAGACCACTGCAAATTGAACGCTTCTGTTCCTCACTCAAAAAGTTGCAGTGGTCTCTTAATTTTTTCCAGAGCTGTATATTCATTTTGTCTGCATATCTGCATTTCCCAGTCATTTTCCAAGACTGAAAACAGCATAATATTTTTAGTGTATTTTTTTGTGAGGAATGTGTCCTTTCATTCATCAAATTACAGGAGGGGAGTGGCACAGACAGACACGTACAAATGCCAACTAACTGAACAGTTTACATTAACAACAGAGCCGCTAAAATATTTGTCTTAAAATAAAAAAAATCTGCAAAGGATAATTTTGCATAACACCTCATGTAATTCATTTTTCTAGCTGTCAAATGTAAATTGAGACACCGATTCAGTAAAAAAAAAAAAATTGCCAAATGACGACTTGTTTGTTTAGTGGGTCCCTCTGGTGGGCCAAAGCAAACGTCATCGCCGGGCCCCACTTTGAGTGGCTGTACTCCAGTTATATTACCTGTTCCTATCTTGGCTGATGAAAGAAACTCGCTGGTGTCGACTCAGTCTTTTACCCTTCTCCTTCTCTATCCCTGCACATAAACACATGACATGACATGAACACAATGTCAGATCCCATAAACACAATCAGGTGTAATTATTAACACGATGGGGTTTTGGCAGGGGAAGCCTTTCACCATGTAAGGCTCAGTTGTTAAGAGTGACTCTAGCAACATTTCATGGTTCAATTTCTACAAGCATCAGACACACATACGAAAATATGGACGCCCTCACTGAACAGTAAGTCACCCTTGGATAAAAAGCCTTCTGCCAAGCGAGGCCCACATTGTTATAGTATCGTCACCTTTGATGTTGAGCTTGGCGAATGTCAGCTCCTTCTCGTGGTCCCGGAGGAGGAAGTGGAAGTCCTCCCAGGTGATGTTGTCCTTGTCGTTGAAGCCCGCGGCTTGCAGCATGGCAGTGATGGCCTCCTCTACCTGGCTCTTAGACAGGAGGCTGCTGGAGATCTCCATGAACGACCTGAAGAACAGACGTAGTTCAAAAACCCCTTATCGCGGTTCTTACATTTTTCGTTTTTTGGATTTGCGCATTCGGCTGGGTCTAAAACAAATGGGCTGGGATGCAGACAAAATAAACAGCCCACTTTCTGAGATTTGAAAATATCTGACAACTCTCAGGTTGGCTTGTAATGCCTGTTCAAGCCAGACGTTTTAAGGGGAGTCAGCAGACTATTATAACAAATAACTGAGTCTTCACCTAAGTAGTCTGGAGAAGTCCTCTTTTGATAAGAAACCATCGCCGTCAATATCATGCATTGAGAACATCAGCTTAGACTTTTCCTCTGGTGAACCTGTACCAAACACAGATTAAATTACAAACTGCCATATTGATAGATATTCAGATTGAAATTGATTAATATTTGTATTTGTTTAGGAATGATTTTGCCCCCATATTCTTTACCTTTCATAAATATGACAATGACATTGAGGAACTCCTGGAAGGAGAGGTAACCATTGCCATCTTTGTCGGCGAGAGTGAACATGGAGTCGACGAAGAGGGAGTCAGGTTTGAGTCCAAGAGCGTCAGCAAACTCAGTTGCTGTCAGTTCAGTTTCCAGGGCTCCCCGGGTCTTCCTACACGACACTTCACTCAGATCCCTGACATCACTCTTCTCTATCTCCAAGACCTGGAGAGGTTTTTACGAAACGAGGCAACATTGTAAAAATAAATTTCTTCAACAATCCATCTTATTAGATGAGCTATGGGGCAGTGTAATGACCCATCTTATTGGGCGAACTATGGGACAGTGAAATTCAAGAATTCGAAAGTCAAATATTTCTTTGCCCTTTGGAAGTCCTTGAAATCATAAAGTGACATTATGACTAATAGGTTGACTTACTGTCACCAACACCGCTTCCTCAATCACCAATCCCTCCAGCACTTCCTCATCAGATTAAAAACAAGATCACTCATTTTTTGTTATATTATTAGATGAGGAAGTGCAAATGGGTTGTAGTGGTGATAACATGTGGACCTGTTACTCATGATATCCCTTCCTGATTGCAAGGCGCATCATTCCCAGAATTTAAAAGAACAAGGGAATCAGTGCAGTTAATCACTGTGACAACTTACGTGTCTCTGGTTTCCAACAAAGGTTTGTCTTTCACAACCATAAGTTGCAGATTAGCTTGCAAAGGCAGGTTAGTTACCGTGAAGCACTTAACTTGAATCTACTTAACTTAACTAGTGATCTACCATTTGGGTTTCCTTGATTAAAAAGTATATTATAACTAGCTAGTTAATAGGTCTCTGAGTGTCCAGTTCAGCAGAGCTATATGCTGGATCTACATTCAATATATCCAAGGGATATTTATTACAGTTTTTATTTTGTTGCTTGGGGTCAGAAATTGCTTTTGTTTACATTTGTTTTGGGAATATTTGGACAGTCAATCTGTGGGTGGTTTACCGATTACTTACAGACTATCAAAACATTTAACTATCTACTAACCTTAACCCTAACCTTAACCATCATCCTAACCTAAACCATCATCCTAACCTTAACCATCATCCTATCCCAAACCTTAACACTAGTTCCTAACCTAACCCTGAACTAAACCATCATCTGAACCTTAACCTTAGCAAGCATTTACTTTCTTATTTTGATTGTTTGTTGATAGTAAGAATCTGTAGAATCTACATCTATACCTTTGATTTCCACCCTATGGGTCACCATCAGTTTGTTCTGTAGCAGGTCTGCTTGCAGCAGCTCCACTTGATATGTCAGTACCTTGGCAAAGGCACTCCTGATGAAGGTCTCTACAATCTGGGCCCTCTGTTCTCGGGTCACAGCTTCTCCCAGCAGCTCGTTCTCTGTCACGTCCCTCACGGACAGCCTCGGCCCACCGTCTGGCAGCTCAGAGGACAGGTGCTTAACAAAATCCCCGCGCTGGCGCTCATCCTCAAAGTAAAGCACCTGGGGACAGAGTACAATGAACAGGGTTTGGCACAGATGGAACCACACCACCACAACAACCAGGGCTTGGCACGGAGACGTCTAACCGACAAGGAAACCCAAAACCCCCCTCCCCAGCCTCTTACCAGGTCATAGTCTTTGGGTACTTTCAGCAGCAGGACCTTGTGGGAGCCGTCGCTGGACAGCAGGACGTCCAGGCGTGTCTGGGCCACCAGGCTGAGTGAGCGGAGGGCTAGGCCGGACTGGTCGAACACCTGCAGCCTCCGCCGATCATCCACCCGCAGGCTGACGGGCCGCTGGGGTTTCTTAGGACCCTGCCACTCGTAGGCTGGACAGAGAGAGGAGGGGAGAGTTCACATGCCCTGACACAGTACCCGACCATGGGCCCAGAACGTCACACACCTCCCAAACAACACGGTTTGGTGCTGCGAGCTGTGGGTCAGCTGAGCAGAGGTGCCCCGTTTTGGACCGGGGTTCTGTTCAACGCGCGTCGAGCGAGCCGTATAAACCGCAGATAATGTCCGTTGCCTGAGATTTAGTAGGCTCACTAGGCTATTTACAGTGTGAAGTATTGCTAGGTAATGTAGTGGATGTATGCATATAGAGTGTAAAGTGGACAGAATTCAACAAGAGCAATATACATTTGGTACATTATTCTTAAGACGAATCACCACACACACACACCTGTTATTCCGGCAGCAGCTTCCTCAGTGATTTTGTCTGCTCTTCTGCTTTTCTTCTGGAACTTTCTAAACTTGGTTTTTCTGAAGTAGGCCACCACAAGAGCCATGAGGAAGCTCACTGGGAAGAGGACACAATGGACAGATCATCACAGCCGTCATGTGATCAACAATGGCCATAACAGTCATGAAGAAACCATATGGTGAATATGTGCTTGTCTATCTTTAATTAAAGGCACTTATTGTAAGTTATTCTGCATATGAGTGTCTGCTAAATAACTGAGTAGGAAATTAGCAAGTGGTTTCTGATTGGTTAACCTCCAATACTGACCAACAGGGAAGAGGAACAGACAGATGACTGTGATGCCGAAGCCAGCTTTGCTCCCACTGTCAAAGTAGCTGAGCTTGGTGGCATTGGTGCAGGGGTGGAGCTCAGAGGCCACGACCTGGGAGGGTTGTGGGCACGGGTCACCTGGACGGGCAGACAGACAGGCAAGAAGACAGACAGAAAGACAAACAGACAGACGGGGTTCAGGCAGGTGGATGGGCAGGGAGACACAGTCGCCATTGCAGGGAACACTGTCACCAATTACCTATTTAGAAATGTTCCGATTAGCACCGTCATATGCCGGCAATACCACAGAAAGATGAATGTAAGGGAAGTGTCTGTTTTACCGTCCTTCCAGAAGAAGACGGTCCTCTGTATGTCCTCTGCCTCTGCACTGGTGACGGCCACGATGACGTCGTGAAAGCTTGTGTTCCGAATGGCCATGACCTCTTCACTTGTGAACCTCCTGGAGGGACAACAGACAGTCAGATCAGTGGGAACGTTACAACCCCTCTTTCGATACAGGTCACTGTATCGCAAGAGGGACTTCTGATATTCAAGGAAATGTGTCACATTTCCAAAATTTCACACTTGCTGATATTTTAATTTGCTGAGAAAAACACAGACTGTAAACTCCTGCCGATGAACCATTACTTACTGGCAGCAGCAGCTTTATATACGATTACCAGGATGTTTCTTTGGTTCTACTGCATAAACAGTAAACAGGGGCATATAGTGTTGGCAGTGTACAGTAACCCTGTCTATTGTTTTTTCTGTTTTATTTTCTTTGTCTTGTTACTATTTTATTCAATTATTGTTATTATTATTAGTAGTAGTTGTAGTCGTTTTAGAAGTAGTAGTGGTAGTAGTAGTAGTAGTAGTAGAAGTAGTAGTAGAAGTAGTAGTGGTAGGAGTGGTAGTAGTGGTGTAAGTAGTAGTAGTGTTGGTAGTATTAGTAGTAGCAGTAGTATTACAGTAGTATTACAAACATTTGACTGCATTCTCTCCTACCCGTTCTGTGTATTCTCAAACCAGAAGCGGTCCCCGTTCCTGATGCGGTCGAACTGGTCCAGTATCATAGCAGAGAAGACTGGACCGGGTCCCTCTGTGGACTCCAGCAGACCACCAGGGAACAGCTCCAGTTTAGAGATGTCTCCATCATACAGGTTGGCTAGGTCTCTGAGCAACTGTGTACATAGAGACAGGATACAGGGTGCCTCAAACAATAGGAATAATATATGAAGAACATCTGTATCTGTTTTTCGGGTCATAAACCCTGCTTTTGGATATATGTTGTTAAAGTGTGATTTGAAAACTCTTTAACCAAAACCCTCACAGAGGACTAATCCTAAAATTAAATTAAGACCCCAAAATATATTTTTTTATCATTTGGACCATTTTGACGTTGAGGTTGTCTTCTTTCCAGCTTCTTTGTCGCTGCTTGATCAAGTCCTTTCGCAACGCTCACTAAGGGAAAACCATCCTGTCATGATCCCTGGCAACCATCACCTTATTAAATGGTTGAATGGTCAATAATAGATAAGGACTTGGTAACACATTAATAACAGACGCATAACACATTCGTTAGCGGCGTCAGCTAACACCATTAAGAATGTACCTGTGGCTTAGTGGAGTTGAGCTGAGGGTTGATGTCTCCCCACCTCAGTACAGGGGCCAGGCCCAGGGCCGTTCTGACCTGGTTATAACTAGGCAGTCCAAAGTCACGGCCTCTTTGTACCGACAGGGCCACCAGGTCAGACCGGGAGAACCGCAGGGGGCCGTACATGTAATCTGAGAGGAAGAGCAACTACCAATATAAAAGCGAATCACACGTAACATTTATTGCTGTTGTAGGGAAATAACTGTTTTCAGTTCTCCCCCACATACAGACCCAGAAAAAGAGAGAGGTCGAAGGAGAGGGTTAACTAACACTGAAAAATGATGGTGATTATTTAAAAACAACCTCTTAGGTCCTCCACAACAATGTTGTCTTGTCTTTCTGCTATCTGGGAGGCCATGCCCATGATTAGGTGATCTATGTCCTGGCTGGTCTTCAGATTGGAGTTCTGCAACAGAGAATAGTGTGTCAACAGGTACATACGAATGACCTCAATAAATCCACTAATGTAGACATTGGCAAACTACGTCTTGAATGCCCAGTCAATCCATCTACATGTGCGCCTCCGTAACATTTTGCCCTGAAAAACATTGCCCCTGTCCTATCCCTGGTCTCTAAGGCTCTTGTGTAGATGTGAAAGGACTGGATACCTGACGGTTCCAAAAGCTGTTGCACATCCTCATTGCTGGAGACAGGCTCCCATTGAGGTCGACAACATCGCGAAAGTGGCAAGTTCTGTTTCTGTAGTAAAAAAAAAACAAAGTCAGAATAGAAAAAAATTACATGCCGTGGCTGGTAGGTTGGAGTTAAAAGAGGAGGGTAGATTTCCAGGAACAGCGTTGGAGAGAAAACATACAGGAGGGTAGATCTACAGGAATAGGGTTAAGGTTAAAACCTACAGCAGGGTAGATCTCTAAGAACAGGGTTGGAGTTAAAACCTACAGCAGGGTAGCTCTCTGAGAACAGGGTTGGAGTTAAAACCTACAGCAGGGTAGATCTCTAAGAACAAGGTTAGAGTTAAAACCTACAGGTGGGTAAATCTCTAAGAACAGGGTTGGAGTTAAGATCTACAGGAGGGAAGATCTCCAGGAACAGGGTTGGGCAGCCCTATTCCAGAACGTGTAAGCTAGGTCTCAGTACCTCATATAGACACCAGGGGGCACCATGGTGGAGAAAATACTGACGGCAGCAGCATGGAATTCTGGTGAGATCCCCGGATCCACAAACTTCTGGTAGCCTGTGAAAGACATTCAGAGAATACTGACACTGGAGAGTAATACAATAAAACTGCTATAATATGGAGGAAACAAAGCATCCAATGTAATTTCCATTCGTACAGTATGTAATAATAATAATAATGCATTATATTTATATAGCGCTTTTCAAGGACCCAAAGACGCTTTAAAAAACAGAACAGAAACAAACCAAAAAATCATGTACTGTTCATGAAAGCCCACTGAAGCAAACAAAACACATTTCTCACAATGCTAAAGAATACTGTCAACTTCTGTAATTTACTGAGAAACAAAAACAACATATTATTAACTGCTGTCGGACCTAAACCTGTTTTGCCAAAAACAGCAACCTTTCAGGCAATTTAAAATAGTGCCATTATTTTTACCATACATACAATTGAAATACTTAAGAAGACATTTTGAATATACACTATATTCTCCTAGTCTCAAAGAAGCCATGGTGAGTTACTGTCTTCGGTACGTGTGTGAGCAAGAACACCGGGAGAAATGAAGGCTACTTATTCAGTAGTAATCTGTTGGCATGTGTAATAGTACTGTCACAGCATGGACTTAGACAATACCACAGGGGTTAACTACTCACCCAACCAACACTGTCCTATGATTACCAGCGCATGACTTTGCTCAAGTTGCAGCCCTCCGCTGTGGAACACACACACACACACACATACACACACACACACACTCTCCTTCTTTCTCTCTCTGTGTTTTACCTGGGTATGCACGCATCGTCTCTTTCCCCAGGAGTCCAGGCAACCATTCGTAGAACGCAATATTCTGGGGGAGAAATTTTTTTTTTTTATTGAATAATAACTCCTCAAGTCTATTGAACTGCAACCCAGTTAAACTACAGTTTTGTTGAACTACATGTATTGAATTACTTCTCTGGGGTGGGGGGTGGTGGGGGGGGGTTGGGGGGTGCTGTACTCTCCTGCCAGCGTCTCACCACTTTCATTGACTGGTCCATACACCATAATAACAGTGGTGTTTAACCAGAAGCAGGAGAGGTGACGCAGACACATTTTCAACCACTAACACCATTTCATCTAGAAGCCTATGACCACCCGGCGCTGATGTAACTAACGACTCTCTTCCCCCTGTCAGGTCACGCACCGCTTCACTGTAAGTGACCCCTTAACGACCATCTGGGTGCCGGGTGGATTAAAATACTTTCAGGAGACCTTTCCCTCACACCTGGAACGTGGCGACCACAGTCTTCCTGGCATTTTGAAACAGGTCTTCGTCCGACCACGACGGGTGTTTCTCATGCAGCTGGGAGGCGATGTAATTGTGGTAGCGGAACCACACGATACCCTCGGCCATCGTGAACACGTTCTCGTTTCCCCAGGCGTTGCCCAATTCTGGAGGGCGGAAGAGCAAAGATGCCGAAAGGTTTCACTGAATGCAGCTCTCGCTGGGTCATCATAGGACCCGGGGATAAAACGTTTCATTTTCTAGGTTTTACTTGGTGCATACAACAGCAGATGACATTGTGGGATCAATAAAATGCTTGTGTTAAAAGCATAATTTATTTTTATTCTGATAAGGTTCAAACAAGTGCAATTTTGAAATACAATAAAATTGAACTTAGTCATTTCAGTAAATTGGAATGGAATGAACTAGAGGATGTGTTGTAACACCAACGGTTGCACCATTCTGGAAACCATTAATTAAAATCCCAGCTTTTCCTTCTTGGAACCCTGGTCACACCTAGGCCATAAGGAGCGGGGTGTTCTTCAAATATTTATACTGAATAATGTTTGCTCGGATTATTGCGCAATTCGGTTCAATTCAGACATTTCTGGAATGCAATCAGACATTTCAGAACTGGAATAAAGAGGGCCTTACTTAAATAGTGTCACACCTGGGTTTGCAAAACTCAGAGAAATGTCACATTCATTTTTCTCGCTGTATGTATGGCACTCACAAGGTTTTCCTGAAACTGCGGCTGCAACCGTAGACACACCCAGTTCAGGACAAGCAGGCAGTTCTTCACCTTGTGATATTGTATAACGGTGCTGATAGCTATATTTTATTGTTACATTTCTTATGTCCATCACTGGCATTACGACCATAGATGTATTTTTCAATTAATTCTTGAATCTATAGCAAAGATAACACTGTTGTGCTGATTATTTAATTGCAATACTTTGTACCTGAGTGTTTGCTTTGGTGTGAGACAGACCGTGTTGCCGGGGGAAATATGTGTTTTCACCTTAAAAATTATACCAGAACAAAATGTCTGATCAGACGCAGAACCAGAAGAATAACCGGAAGAAGTAGAACCAGAAGGAGAAACAGACAAAGAACCAGAACTAAAAAAATAACCAGTAGAAGTACCAGACGAAGAAGCCTCTCCTCACCGTAGAGTCCCTCAGAACCTTGTTCTCCAGTGGAAGGGTCAGCAGTGCTCCACATAAGGTGACTGCCTCCACTCCTCTTGGGCATGTTCCACTGTTCCCCCGAGGCCAGGTTACCTATGGAGAAATTCCTCAGGGTGTCGCACCAGGAGTTGGATGGGCCGTATATGGAGCTGCCATCCAGCCATGCAGTCACCAGGTTCACCTTAAAGGAACAGTTTTTTAAGCTTAATGAACTCTTCGCCCTCATTTCTACTGAGTCGACACATGGAATTGTTTTTAAGATTGTCTCACCAAAGAAATCTTGTTTGGGAAGGAGAGGGAGAGGAACAGGACCTCTCCAGTTGGGGAGGTTTCTTTTGGGCACCCACTTTTGACCAGCTGCATTTTAAAAAGGCACCTACTTACAGCCTCCGAGTAAATCTGTCTTATGTCCTTATAATCATGTCCGTCTTATGTCCTTATAATCATGTCCATCTTTTGTCCTTAAAATCATGTCCGTCTTATGTCCTTAATATTGTGTCTGGCTTGTGTCCTTATTATCGTTTCTTACTTAGTGTTTATGTGCAAGGACCCAGCAAAGCCATGGTTATAGGTCCAACTCCCATAGTGATCACATGTAAACTAAGACACATCAAATTCCAGTGATTTTATCAAAATGTCCTACTCTGATGAAGCTGCCTGCTGAAAGTCGTATGTCACACTAAATTCTTCTCAGTCCCAGGCTATCCTTAGTCCCAGCTATCCTACTACTAGCTACTAGCTACTAATGTCTGG